>JAQIWH010001768.1:0-28904 GCA_034695005.1 Cryptops parisi
ATTCCCCCCCCCCCCTGGTTTCCAAACCCATAATTTCAATATACAAACAAGTAGAGCCACAAGCGGCTTTCTCGGCTAACCGAAAAGCTTATTATCATTATAATGTTTTGGTTATTGTTGTAAAACTAAGAAACTACGATATACGTGTGGTTTGTTTGCAAAAATGCATTGTCATTGTGTCACATGTCCCTGACGCATTCGCCAACAGGGGGAGTCGCACACTCCCCTATTCAGTGACGTCAGCGTGGATGAGCCCCATGATCGAAAACATTTCAACCCCTTCTTCTTCTCATTGGTCGATACGATACAATAGAGATTAGATTTTTTCCACAAACTAGATAAGGCACCTTCATGGCTTCATTTTCAACTCGATCATCAACAAGTTCAGTTGTGTGCTATTCCGTGTCTCTGTGTTCCGAACTTTAGTCAGTGTCTTACACCGTGTGTCTGTATTCCGAACGAGCTGTGCATCTTTTATTCAAGGTAAGGTTTCACTTAAACATTAGATAGATTATGTTTTTAATAATTAGACCTATTTCTTATTAACATCAAAGTTTTCTTTATAAACTTTTTGATAAACTTTATTTCAAGTACAAATAGTAGTACAGGCATGTGTCGAGATATTATCTACTATAACTTCATCTGTTCAGCATTTTACCTTCCAATAATAACAGTAGTCGTATCTTTAAAATATAAAGATAATTCAAAAAGGAATTCGTTTACCGAAGATGAAGTCGTAAAAAAAATAATATCTCGAAACACGTGTTTGAAATATATTAGTAAATTATTTTTAAAACACGTTTGGCTAAATCGGACATTTTAATAATATTGGTTCCATCAAAATTAATTACTATAGGATAAAATTTGGTATCATTACAATCAGAATTAATATATGTAGGACAAAAAAAAACATGGATGTCAATCGACTCTATGATCAAATGACCACGCGTAGATCTTATAAAATTTTGGGTGGCGTTGCAGTTTACCGGGCCAAAGACGAATACAGTAGACTCGATTAACATCCATGTCCTACATACACTAATCTTGTACAAACAGTGTTTGTCCAATCAGTAAGCCATTTTGTCCATCTTTTCCAAAATTAATTGATTCTTAACTAAACTTATTATTATTATTATTATTATTATTATTATTTAGGTAGTGACTTGGTGCAGGGCAGCCCTCGACCATAATAATTTTAAATAAGCAATTTTTTCATAACTGCTATTGTTGTTTAGAAAAGCAAAAGTAATATATTTTAAAATAACCAGTAATATTTAATTTTAATTTTGAGTGTCTTTTTGGTTTATTGGATGTAATACAAAAATTATATTCATAACCAAACCCTTGGTGTAGGGCTGCCCTGCACCAAGTCACTACCATTAGTGTGTTTGTAGGTCATAATATGGCTTCCTATGAACTTTTTGTGATCTCGTTTTCATTAATTTAAAAGATTTAGTATTATTTTGTATTTATCTGATGAACGACCACGTTATTGGCTACAATTTTAGTTTTACATCATTTAAACAAAAAATGGTCGAGAATATGATAATTATATCGTTTTATAATTTTTTTTAAAATTCTTTTATACAGGGTGGCGCAAAAGTTCCTTCACAATTTTAAATCTGATAATTTTTCTTTGAAAGTGAACTGTTTTGTGCCATCCTGCATTAAATAATTACATATATATTTCATAAAATGATATTATTATATTTTATTATCATAAAATATCTTAAGAAACTTCGTTTACTTCCCCTCAGGTAGCTTTAGCTTTCCTCTCTTCAAATAATGAATTCCTTTGGCCCGGTAAAACTGCAACGCGATCCTTTAGGCTTGCTTCGAAATTTCTCAGAACCACGACCGTTTTACACATTATACTTTTTCAATCGAATTCCATCAATTCCAACTTTTTCTGACGTCATGCACAGGTCAAACAACGAAAGCACTGAAACGCGCTCGGATATGTGTATGACGTCATAAAAACAGTTGGAATCGATGGAATTTGATTAAAAAAGTTTAACGTGTAAAATGGGCTTTACAGTACATTTTGTGACATTTGTATTTTTTTTACAATTATTTGATAACTAGTAAGTAGCCCGTCAGAAACTTATAATTTGAGTCAATTACAAAAACATATTTGACCACAAAAAAAAAATTCCAAATTAAACGATACTGAGAACAATTAAAATTGACCAGAACATATTATAGAACAGAATGTTCAACATTTAACACAAGTTCAGCAAAATCAAAGCTTTGTATGTAGAAGTTCTGACTCGATGCTCAATAATCAAAGATCATTTAATTTAGGTAGGGACTTGGTGCAGGGCAACCAATCCGATTAATAATACCAAAATAAAATTGGGTATTGTTAGTTATTTCGAAGATGGAGGGCCTCACATTCTTCTCAAGTCTAGCAGTATGATTCATAGGATTGGACTTTTTTCTTAGAATTTCTTATTTTGTGTGTAATGTGAGGGTATCAGTTTTGCCTTTGGGCAGTGCTGGATGGAAAGTAGTTTTGTTACTGAATTTTTAAATAAAACTTTTAGTGTGCATAAAATAAATTTTTATTTAGTAAAAATACGCGAATGCTATAGACTATCAGTTGGGCGAGGTGGGCCCTCGTCATTGACGGGGACCTGCTCCTCCCCCCCTTAAGACGGCACTGATTTATAATGTAGAAAAAGCCACGCTAAAAATAGTTCTAAAACAGAAAATAGAACACAAGAAGAAGTTGTTGATTGAAACTATCCATTATCTGAGAATTCCGATATCCACTTTTATCAATTAAAAAATACCTTCCAAAGTATTATACATGAACATCTCCAGTAAAAAATTCCTCTACTTGTTTTTTATCTTACTGATCGGATGACTAAGATAAACCCAAGTACTGATAACAACAAGTGCAGTGTATATATAAAATTGTAACTTATTTGTCACCTTTGTCTTATTAGTCATTATATCTCAATGTATACAGGGTGATTCAAAATAACTATTCCTAACTTTAAGTTTTTTACACTTAGTTTAGATTTAGTTGATATACACTTATCTGTTGCGTTCTGTGCTTTGCGCAACCTCCTCCTTTTTGACGTCACTTTAGCAAACGCACCAATAAAGTATAAAGGTGGCTTTTCATTGGTCGATAAGTCACCTCCTTTTTCTCAAACTGTGAAACCAATCAGTTCAGTTGAGTGTATGTCACGAGTTTCAGAAAACAACAAAGTTGTTTTTTTTTGTTTTTGTTTTTTCGTTGGTCCAGTTCAATCTAATTAATAATCAATTTTTGCAACACATTTGTAGAGAGAAAAAAAAATCAAATCGTCCAAATCAAAATGAGTGCTTTCTACTGGGAGACTAGGCATGCATTAGTTAGGCCAGACGACTCATACAGATTGTCCCTGGAAAAAAGCAACGACAAATTACCAGAGGTAACATTCTTCCACGAGATGAGACAAATAATTGTGATTAGTACAGACGTATTATAACATTTTGTTTTTTCTTCACATCACTAACAGATTATAACCAGTGCGATTATAAAGCAGATGGAGTATCGAAAACTACTTGAACAAGATCGCCAAGAAGAAGAAGAACACGAGAAACGACAAAAAGAAAAACTAAAACAAACGTAAGTTGGATTTACTGTTTAGTAACTGTAATGTTGTTAATAATGAGTAGGCCTACAGTGTTTTTCAAACTACAACGAGTTTTGATCCAATTTATGCCTCCTAACACCAGATTTTTTATTTAAAATTATAAATTTTGCTACCCACTGTATGAGATAATAAGGCCACTGGGATGTTGGTCTTTGTTGTTGTTATAACACGCTTTTTTGTTTGTTTGTTTTTTCAGTGCTATCAGGGATCAACCAAAGCTGATCGAAAAAGTTCGCGCGTGCGAAAAATCCATCGTGGAAAATCATATCAAAATCGATGAATTCATCCAGTCTTGTCCACCGGATGAGATTCCATACACGGAATCTCCATCTGATCCATTCTACTATTGCTACGGATACTTGCATCCAGATACTCCAAAGCTTCCGATCCAATCTTCCGAGCAAAGACAAGACGTGACACGTTCTATAGAACGTTTGAGCCAAGCTGCAGAGTCGTCTTCGTTGAGTTTGGCTGACGCGTCTGAAGCTGAAAAACTCGAATACACAGTCCAGCGCTACACTGAGGACTTACTGCGAGAGTCAAGTAAGTTATCGGTTTTCATTAACTTAACAGTATGGTACAGTACTTAGTATTCGATATCATGTAAAAGGATACCCGTAACATTTGGATATCATTTTTGCATATTGTACTCTGTAGAAACAATTCCACGATGACTAAGCATAACATTTGGTATATCACTTTTTGGTACTTTTCAGTTATATTATAGCCGGGGCAGTCTGATATTGCTATTTGCTTGTACTTGGTTATGGGTTTATTTTGCAGGTTAGGTTAGGAAAACAAAACAATATCATACATTTAATATGTTTCTTTGTGGAAATCTAACCTGCAAAATAAACCCATAACCAAGTACAAGCAAATAGCAACATGAGACTGCCCCAGCTATAACCGGAAAGCACATACTTTTTTGTTGCTATGTTTAATAATCTAAAAAAAAGCAATGCTTTATATCCTCATCCAACATGTATCACATCTTTGAAAAAATAACCAGTCTCAATTTAGAATTATTATAATAAATATTAAATTTTGAAAAATTTAAATATGGGAGCTATGCAATTAAAGAGCCTAGTGTGTAAAAGAGTGTTAAGTATATTTTGTTAAAAAAAATAATTTAGTAACATTTTTTCAAATGTGTTAAGTGCAATTCTACCTTCATAGACACAATTTTTAGAATGATAACAATATGTGCAAAACTATTTGTGCAAGAAGCGTAAAGTAACCCATAGACATCAATACAAGATCAGATCTTAAAACGTGATTTTCTCGAAATTGCAACACAAAAAATGTTACTTGAGATCCTTTTAGTTAGTACTGTGACCCACCTAACCCTATTTGCAACCTCTGAATGTTTATACACTACTGTACATGTCGTTCAAGTATTTCTCTGAAACTAGAAAACCTGTACTAGATTCACACATTTACCTATGTGTGTTATTAGCAGCGTCTAATAAAAACGTATTTTGCCTTTACAGAAAGCTTAAAAGACGCAAAAGAAGCAAAACGCCGAAAAAGAATGGCGGAAGATCACAGCATTCTAAGGACTTTGTTTGGAATCATAAACAGATGTAACAAAAAAAGGAGAACTGAGCATCCCAGTCCGGAAACAGATGCGAACGACACCGAGAATTGTCCAGAAACAGATGCGAACGACACCGACGATTGTCCGGAAAAAGATGCAAACGACACCGACAATTGTGCGGAACAAGATGCGAACAACACCGACGATTGTCCGGAAAAAGATGCGAACAACGCCGAGAATTGTCCGGAAAAAGATGCGAACAACACCGAGAATTGTTCAGAAAAATAATTTGGACACACCACCAATTAGTTTTACAACTAACTAGTCTTTTAGGTGTTGTTGTTTATCCGGTTTTACACATGTTTAATTACTCACAGTGATGATATAATTATTATAATAATTTATTTATCAAAGTATTTTTTCCGTATATTCAGTATATGGTTGTATTTTTAAAAAAAAATACTCGAAATAAGTGTGACCAGTTTTATGTTTTTTTACAATATTTTATATCTGTAAAAATGTGTAACTTTTTTTTCATTGACAAGCAAAATGATATTTTACATTTCAATGTGTATAACGAGTGTAGTTTTTTTATATGTGTATTAAACACCAGTCACTGTCATGAGATTGCTGTTCTCTACTAACCTGAATTTGTGTCCATGTAGGTATACTAATAGATACCGGTTTAGTTAAAAACAAGTCCTTTCAAATAAAATTAGTAACGTACATCTGTTTTTAAACAGAGATGTCTAATATCAATAGATATGCGCTGTTCTCATAGGTTTTTCGTATTGTTTCCAAGTTTTCAACCAACCTCTACTATGGATAAAACCCTGTTGGCGTGCCTAACTCAATGACTGACTGATTGGTTCCTGTCCACACCAGTTTCACAGCTCGTAAGTTCTTAGCTTCGTTTCTGGGTGATCGAACAATAGAAAATTTTTTGTTCGTGGGGATTAAACTTTAATTAAATCATCTCTAAACTATAAATTTTGATATCAAATTTCGAACTAGCCGGTTACTATTTGTCGGAAAAGAGTTTTTATTTGTAAAAAAAATCGAGCCATAATTCGTTAATATTTATGAATTTTAAAGAATCCCGTCATTATGACGGAAAGCAAGTAAATAATAAATAAACAAGCCAAAAAATTAGAAACAGACGAAATTACATTGGGTGATAAAATTTGACTTTAAAAATTTTAAAATTGTTATACGTGATCTTGTTCTGTTAACCTATTCAAGGTCGCTTTTGTTATTACAATTCGCGTGACAATAGACAGGAATGAAGTGAGGTATGACAAGCATTTAACCATACCAAGTGCCTCTTAACATTTTTCAAGGTAATACACAATATCGAACCTAGAAGTTTACACACCAAATAATTTTTCGATTAATTTAAAACCGATAATTTTATGATTAGACTGATTTCTACAAACAAGGTTTCAGTTTTAAGTTAAAACCTTTTTATTAAGTTCCTATTTAATAATTGCAATGATATTTTTATTATTCAAAATATTTTCAAAGGGCTAAGAAACGTTGACTTGTTTTGTCTTCTTTTCGAAAATCGGTAGGAGATGAATCATTCCTGAAATTTTTCATGACACCCCATGACGACCTGTTTTTTTATCGCATGATTGAACCGATTTACAAAATAAGAAAATGACTTGTTTTTTTTCGTTTCTTTGACCTCGTGACCTCTCAATTGATTGGTTAGTGGTCGATGACACATTTGTTGTAGTTGTCATTGTCACTTATGAATTAACGTAACATCGCCAGATCACCAGTTTCAAAGTAGTAGTCACGACCAAATGTTCCACTTTAACCATTAATTAGGTAAGTTCATCCATCGTTTTTAAGTATTACTACTTCGGACATTAGATTACATTACACATCGATTACATGGCTATTATTATTATTTTTTTCAAAGTTATTCGAGTGAACTATTTTGGCTATAAAGATTTGATTGTAAAATTCCGCGCCTTGGTGACTGTAAGACGACCAACCTTAAAAAAACACCATTGGTTTCTCTTGTATATTTAACTTGACAGCCATAACGTTAATACGAACAAAGAAAACAATATTCCCAGTTTAAACAGTGGTGTGTCCATCATCCGGCATTTGTTAAATTGCCAGATTCTAGATAAGCTCATTTTGCACGTCAAACTTTTTCAATCAAAAATCCATCAAAATATGACTGTTTTTCTGACGTCATACACGCGTTTCAGTGATTCTGTCGTGTTTCATTGTTTGATCGAAAAAGCACAAAAACGCGCCCAGACGTGTGCATGACGTCATGAAAACAGTTGGAATCGATGAGATTTGATTTGAAAAAATTTGACGGCGTCATTTTTACACGTAAAATACTTTATAGTTAATTAACAGGGCTTTATAGGTAAAAGATTTGTCCAATGATTTTTTGACAACACGATAGTTTTTTAAATTTGGTGTCGTTTTACGTTTGTTTCAATTTGGCGTTTATGTTGTGAATTTCTTTTGCTACAGTTTTCTTTTACAACAAAACAATGGACACGTCGAACGAAAATGCCAGAAGACCCTCCCCGGGCGTTTATAGAGATCAGCATTTCAAGGTGATTATACTATTTTTGCAGAAAAATAATATATTCTTTCAAATAGTACAAGATTCACGAATTAATAATTATTAAAAAAAACCGACTTGAAGAACTGCACAGAAAAGTGTAATAAAACAACATTCTACTTCTCATACAAATTGAAGAACCCTGTGTAAAAAGGGTGTTAAGCAACATTTTCACAATTTCGAGGAAAATTATTCGAATTCCAGACTTTTTCCAAAAGAGGCATTCTATATATATATTGCCGGTAATACACTATATGTATATTCACCGGATTTCCAATGGTTTTAATTTGTTTTTCATGGACAGGGAACCCGGTCACAATTGGAACGAAAGTTAGAACGCAGTTGTACGCTTTACGTAGGAAATCTTTCGTTCTACACCACTGAACAGCAGATTTACGAACTATTTTCCAAATGCGGAAATTTGAAGCAAGTCGTCATGGGATTGGACAAAATCAAAATGACACCTTGCGGATTTTGCTTCATCGAGTATCCTTTTACTTTATAGTTATAATTAATTTTGCCTTTGATTAAAATTATCTGATTAATTTAACATAATATTTATAAAATAATATTTATAAAATAATATTTATAAAATAATATTTATAAAATAATATATATTTTTAAAATATATATTAAATAATAATAATAATAAGTTTTGAGACCGACTGATTATAATAACAATATAGCCGATTGATAATATTATATGTCATTATAATAACCGATTGTTTCAAATAAACCTATTGTAATGTTTATTTGAAATTATAGTACAGTGAAACCTGGTTATTATAATCACGGATAATGTTATCATTCGGCTATTTGTTATCATAATCAGTCGGTACCAAACACACACACTGTTCAATGTTATTTATCCATTGTTTTAACGTTATCAGCTGGTTATTCTTATCAAAAAGCAACTAGTCCCAAAGTGATCCTAATAACCAGATTCTACTGTACCGGTATTTTTTATTATATTTTATTGCAAAAAATAAGGTGAGATATTTTTTAGTCAATTATTAAAAATGAATGTTGAAACGCTTTGACTCGCAAAGATATTATACCCGAGAAGATTCGGAAAATGCGATGAGGTATATCAACGGTACGAGACTGGACGACCGAATTATAAGAACGGATTACGATGCGGGATTCCACGAAGGAAGACAATATGGACGAGGAAAGAGTGGAGGACAAGTAAGAAAACAGCGACACATTCAACACCCCCACGGTGCTCTATGATGAATTCTTTCAAAATAATCATTTTCTATTTTCAATTTTTTTCAGATTCGAGACGAATATCGATCTGATTACGACAGTGGTCGAGGTGGATACGGAAAGCGCTCCAATCCAGAAAAACCTGATTTGAATTCGCGATTGTAATCTTTTTTTAAGTTCTAATTAACAAACCTCAATAAATTTCGCTTGATTGTTTTTTTATAAATAAAATAGCGTGGCTTGTGCTTTTTCAATAAAATTTAATGCAATGTTTTCCGAATGATATAATACGAAAAAAAAATAATACGTTACCTTGCTTACATAAAAATACGTATATATAGTATTTTGATTTAAGAATATTGTACTGGCCTTGGAATGTTTAATAAGAATGTGTAAAAACTGAAAAACGATTTAACCCCGCCCATCGGGTGACGTCCTCAAGACGTCATCGATGAACGATTTAGTCCCGCCCACTGGGTGGTGTCCTCAAGACGTCGCTCATTCTCCCGTGCTATAGCACGAGTCTACTTCTAGTTTAAAAAATAATCTGTTATATTTGCGTGGTTATGTACAATACATGAAAGCGCATATATACTTGTACAGTAGAACCAGTACAATACAGTGAAATCCGGTTATTACAATCATGAATGGTGTTATCAATCGGCTATTGTTATCAAAATCATCGGTTCTAAAACACTATAATGTTTTTATCCATCGTTTAATGTTACACGCTAGTTACTGTTATAAATAAAAACCACTGGTCCCAAAGTGATCACAATAACCGGATTCCTCCAGTGTATAGTGAATTGCAGTACAGGTATATCAAAATTATATTATAGTGAACTGGTGCAAACAAGATCCTCTCCATGTGAAAAATTCGTTGCATAAACAGCAAATGATATAATTTTTTTGCTTAATTCGTGTCAAATTTCCCAGTCTCCCTTTTCGACATACTATAATAATGAATGAAATAAAAATGTTTGAAGAGCCTGGTGTAAAAGGATGTTAAGTTTTTTTTGGTCAAAAAAGTGACTTAGAATCATTTTCAAACGTGCAATTTTACTTTTCTAACGCATAATTTTGAGCAAATCAACAATAGGTGCAAAGCTATCAGTGCAACAAGCCCATTGTGAAACAGCCCATCGACAGCATGGCAAGATCAGAGATTTTCTCAAAATTGTGAAAATGTTACTTAGCACTCTTTTACACCAGGCCCGTCAATTAGGTTCACGTAATGGACGTAAATGATGATCCACACTGAAGACTTGTTAATCGTTTTATAAAATACGGTACGTGGACTATAAAGCAGTGCGTCACCCATTCTCGATTTACAGGGTTAACTGTTAAATGAAAATACTACCACAACGGAAAATATCACAACAACTGGGATTAATTTGGACCTAAATTCAATCGTGGTCATGAAAAGACCGACGACGTTATATCAACTTCGAATTTTCTCTGGATAAAAGAAAACAAAAAGCGTAAACTTACTTCGTGTTAATAAATACTGTAATAGTGTAAAATCATCTAAAGAACGGGGGGCTAACTCGCTTTTGAAGCAGATGTTCAGCTGGTGAACAGATTTCGTCATTATTTAACATTCATCGAATGACCACCTCATATCTCACGAGTATATAAACTCTGTTTTGTGTAAGAACACAGTTCGCACCGGCATTATCAACTTATCAAATTTTCTCTTGGTCGAGAAAATGAAAATCAACAACAAGCACTTGACAGTGTTTAGCGTCATGTTGGTGTTTCCAGCATTTTTGGCTGATGCAGACACTTCTTGCGAAGACGTACCAAGTAAATTGTTATGACAAATGCAAACCAACTCTCATCATTATGTAAACTAAAACGTATTCGCTAATTCAGAGTTTTATATTATTAATATATCCTCGACCCGTTTGTTACTCATTCCAATGTGTCAGATGCAATTCTACCTTCCATAATAGCTGTTTTGCATAATATTGAGCAAAACAACATTATGTGCGAAATTATCAGTGCAAGAAATGTGAATGTAGCCCATAGTCAGCAAGGCAGTTCAGATCTTTAAAACGCGTTTTTCTCGAAATTGTGAAAAAAAGTTACTTGACACACTTTTACACCAGGAATTAGGATGCACCCAGTATAATATATAAGTTTACTTATATTATGTATATACCTCGAACCTCGGCATGATAAACATGGGTTCGTCATAATTAAAAATCTAATCTTGTTGTTATGTGTTTAGCCGACGTATATTGTGATACAGAATTGGGTAATTATTACCATTCTGAATACATCGGTGAACAAAACACAACTAGCAAAGAAACTCCCTCGCCGAGGAAGCGTATCAACACACGGTTCGCTTTATACACCAGAAAAAATAGACCTGACGATCACCCACCTCAATACCTCAATGCCCATGACTGCGATGTGAAAATCTCTCATTTTAACAAAAGTCACTTAGTTAAGATTCTAGTCCACGGTTCCGAGGGTCCAGACTTGCTGATGGTAATGTACGTTCTACTCTCCTTAAATATTAATTAAACGCACTTGACGAATTATTAATAAAAAAATTTACGTTTCGCACCGACATTTTTAGGATTTGGCGAAGAATTTGTTGATAAAATATTCTTTGAACGTCATCGTGGTGAATTGGACTGACGGCACAAAGTTTGATTATAACAAAGTCGCAGCGAATGCTTGGGTGGTCGGTGGGGAAATTTGGCTCCTCGTGAAAACCTTAGTGGTAACTCACACAAATTCAATAGGAACGCATAACTAAAAGTATCGAATTCAAAAATCTAAAAATTGAAAATCGAATTACAGGATAGATGCGATATGACGTCCTATGACGACATTCACATCATTGGTAACGATGTAGGGGCTCACGCAGCAGGTTATGCTGGAAGCAGAATCCCTCTTAGAAATCTTAGTCGAATTTCAGGTAATAACTACTGTATACATCTAAAAGTACTTGAAGATATTAGTACAAGGACTTCAATATGCACCAAAACTTGTATCAAAGCTAGATCATGTTAAAAAAAACAACTTTTCAATAATTTCAATTACAGTAGTGTCTTGCTAATCCGGCTATGTCTTGCACAGATGGGTGCCGGATCACTGAGAGGCGTGCATAAAAAAACGTTAATTTAATTTTTTACTAAACAGAATGTTCAATTTTTGTCACATTGAACTTTAATGTGATTTTTGGTCCATGGGACTTGTACAGTGTGTTATCATAAACGTCTGCAGATGCCAGTTCAATTCCCAGCTAATTCACTCATCCACTGACGAAGTCACACACAAGTGACGCTAGCATGAAGCGTATAAAAACTGAAACAAAGTACAGGCAGGGTACTAGCATATCGAAACGGAAATTTCACGTGAAAGAGAATAACAAATTGTTTATATTTTTCTTTTGCAATGTAGCTCTTGATCCATCCCGACGTGGGTTTGAAGGAGAGCCTGAACACAGGCGTCTAGATCCTACGGATGCCAAGTTTGTCGATGCGATTCACACAAATGCAATTATGTATGACAAAATAGGTAAATGTCCTAAAAGCAAGACGAGCCTACCTCTCAAAGAAAACAAGACAAAACTTTTTCTCAAACACGGTAGGTGTTTATGGATTGCTTTTCTAAGGTCACTGACTTTTATTTCGTTTTAGTATTTCGTCTTTTATACGATTCGTAGCGAAATAAAAGCCGGAATCATTAAATTCAGTATTTTGTACAATCTGCGTATACTAGTAAATAGCCCGTCAAAAATGACGGGAAAGTTATTTATTCATTTAACTCGTATTGCTTCGCAATAATTCGTTACATTTAGAATATCGATTTCGGTATGAGTTTTGGCATTTTCACACATGGTTAGGTGGCGCTAGTAAAAACAGACACACTGACACCCAGTGGAAGTTTTTAGAAGATTCTTTAAAGTTCTAGAATTCTTTCTTTATGCCCAGGTGCAAAAGAAAGAACCACGTGATGTTTCTATAACTGGTGAGAAGGTGGAGTAGCAGCAGTAGTAGTAGTAGTAGTAGGAGAAAGATCGTGCTCTTTTATTAGATAAGATTGGCTGTGTAGCCATATTGTGCTGTGTTAAATCTTGGGTTAAATTAGTGGACACGTCTCTGATTTTGGTGTTGTGCCGCTTAATTTATACAGTTTATTTTGAAATTGAAAATACAGTAAAAGGAATGGCATTGGTATCATTAGCCTAACTGTTTACATTCTGTTGTTATGGCACTAACGCAGCTAATTTTCATAATCTTTGTCGAACCTCACTGTTTACACTCGTGTTCTCATGGTAACAATGACACCGTAACACTGTAGACACACGCATAGATCGATCTGGATTTTCATTAGTAAGTTATTCCGTTCGCTATTGTAACACGTTTCGTTGATTTTCAACCAATCAACTTGAAAATTTGTTTCAGTTTGTTGGAATTCATTGTTAGTATCATTTGTACAAAATATATATTTTTATTTATTATTTTGCACTGTATAGATTGTGGAATGGCCCAAACTGTAGGACATGTCGATTTCTATCCAAATGGAGGTGGTGATCAATATGGATGTAGTGGTAAGACAATAGTCCAATAACATAATTTTGGTACTTTCCGGTTATAGCCAGGCCCAGTCTGATGTTGCTATTTGCTTGTACTTAATTGATTGTGGATTTATTGTGCAGGTCAGGTTATGAAAAACAAAGAAACGTATGATATTGTTTTGCTTTCCTAACCTGCACAATAATCCCATAATTGAGTACAAGCAAATAGCAACATCAGACTGGGCCTGGCTACAACCGGAAAGTACCATAATTTGAAATTATTTCTGAATCGTGTGAAACTGTTCTAAAACCGTACGCACGCCAAAAAGTAAATCATTTTTACCAAAGCAAGATTAATTTTAAAAGACTTCTGTTTCTAGGTTGCTCGTGCAACCACTGGCGAGCTGTCGATTATTATAATTTTTCATTGATCGACGAACCCTTCTGTCCTTCCGTGGCGCACAAATGTGTCGACGACGAATCATATCTGAATGGAAAGTGCAACACTTGTGGCGAAGACGGACACGACTGTGCTAAAATGGGATATTACGCCGACGAAGTATTATCACACACATCACTAACGGAAAAAGCGAATGGAACATTCTATCATGTCACTACCAAAAACAATTACCCTTGTTGTAAGAATTTTACCGTTTCTTGGTTACGCATGCCTAATGTTTACGCGATCTCACTGCTGTTCATCTCCTCGATGTTGCCGTTGTACCGCAAAAATAACTTTTCACTTATATTTTAAAACACGGTCTATCAAATGTAATCAGGGTTTCCGTAAGTACGTATTTAAGTACAAGTACAAAGTACTTTCTGAATAGGTACTTTAAAGTTCTTTAAAATACAAGTACCAAGTACTACATAATTACAAAGTACTTAAATACAAGTACCAAGTACTGAAAATGTACTTGTTACGTGTAATTAAGTATTCGGTACTTAAGTACTCGGTATCCCTGAATGTAATTAATCGTTGCAGCTCAGCAGTACAGTGTGGAGTTTGAGTTTCAGAAGATACCTGTCAAATCTGGCCGTATTCAGATAGACCTGTACAGAGAAGGAGATAACCAGTCATTCACATTGAATGTCCGGTAAGATTCAATATCTGTAAAGTGTTGCATTACTTTCTCGTAAGACAAATTGAAACGCTTGGTGTAAAAGGGTGTACCATTTTTGTCAAAAGTGATCTAGAAGCATTTTAAAATGTGTTAGATGTAATTCTACCTCGAGCAAAATCAACTAAATAAAATGTGCAGGAATATTAGTACAAGAAGTGTGAAGTGTCCCATGTAGACAGCAAGGCGAGCTCAACCCTTTGAACTCGTTTTCTTCGAAATTGTAATAAAAATGTTACTTAACACCGTTTTACACCAGGCCCTTCAATTAACACACAACACCCCACCCATCGTGAATATAAACTAACGAAAACCCGTTATTATTTTTAAGGGGAGGATATTCCTTTAAGCAAGTGATTGGAGGATTTTCTTTCTCAACGTTTGGACCAATAAGAAAACTTAGTTTGAGTTGTCTATCCTCCGGTAACAAGTCTAATGAAATGTGTACCGAGCAGACCCAACTACAGATCAGAAAAATTCGAGTGGAACCGCTAGATGCACAGAATGAAAGGCAAGTTCACTCGATAGGACGACTCAAGTGGGCCTACAGAAATGACAACACAATTGATAAATTATGTCTATTTGCAGAGAACGTCTAGCAGCATCAGTTGTCCTATGCCAAGAAACACCACAAGTCATTTATCCAGATACACGATATTTATTCGAAGACTGCACTAAATTTCCGAACATGTCTGACCAAGTTGATGAACTCTCTTGTTTTGGCGTACCGAGTAAATATGACAAATGCAACCATTTTTTAACTTAATGGAAAGTCAAATACTTCGCACTTAAAACATCTTGACACCCGCGAAACTATACTTTATTAGGTGGTGTTCACTGCTATCCAGAATTGGGTATTTTCTATCCTAATAAAACTTACGCTACCGAGGAAAACCACACAGTGAATGGAAAAATTCCCTGGTCGAGGGAATGTATCAACACACAGTTCACTTTATACACAAAGCAAAATAAACCATACGATGGATTGCCTCGGTACAACCTCACAGCCCACGACTGTGATACACTGAACAAGTCCAACTTTAACTCAAACGATCCGGTTATGTTTGTAGTTCCCGGTTGGCTAATGTTTTGGAGCTTACAGGTGAAATAGCAGGTTGAAAGAGGAATGATAACTGGTTTAAACACTGTGGCATTTTTTGTTTACATTATTGCACTAACGTTGCAGTCGTTCACGCACCAGTTACTGAAACAAACGTCTTTAAATGTCATCATGGTGAGTTGGCCTGGCGGCACCAAAAATGCAGACTATTTCGAGGCTGTGGCCAATACGTGGGTTGTCGGTGGAGAAATTTGGCTAATCATCAATACTTTAGTGGTAAACTTAAAAAAAGTAAACTATTCGAACTTTGTCGATTATCTGCACGCCACTATCGATTCAGCAGTGAGAATTGCTGAAACTTGATTTTCTTGTTACTGTACGATTGCGATAATGGCGTGAGTGAGAATAATTCCAATATTGGAATTCTATTTAAGAAGATTAGTTCCATATCTTCATTAGTATAACTTTCTTAGGTATGCACCGCGTTCCAAATCCAAGGTTTACTATAGTGAACAACGATATCCACGGGAAGCACACGCCGCCACTAGCGGCGGCGTATGTTACGCCAGGGCAATCATCTAGTATATTAAGATTATGCGTCACAATTTAGCAATACATACTCTCTACTAACATCTGCTAAATATTTTTTAACAAAATTCAAAGTTTGTGTAGTTGATTTTGTTATAATTGACTTTATTATAACATAAAACAACGTTACATTCTATTATCAAATTAATATGGTTGTGTTACCTTATGTATTTTACATTTGTGGTCCCTTTGGACCGTTGAACGTAAGTTAGTTTAAGTTAACTAGTGGCGAGCAGATAACTGCGAAAATTAATCTTTTCCTACGACCAAATCATGGTATTCCAAAAAAAAAAAAGAAGAAAAAACACAAAAATTTACAAAAACAAACAAACATATGACAGGTAGAATGCGAGGTGACAACGTATGACAAGATCCATATTATTGGCCACACCGCAGGTGCTCACGTAGCTGGTTATGCTGGAAGTAGAACCAACGGAAGAATCGGTCGAATATCAGGTAATATCTTTACACCCCCATTTTCATAAAAACACACCTGTTCATGAAGTTAATATCTCGGTGATGTTTTAAATCTGTGTATAATGTTTTTTTTTTGTGGTATTAATATAGCGCTTAATCCGATCAGAGTGGGATTTGAAGGAAGAGCTGAAGACGAGCGTCTAGATCCAACAGATGCTAAGTTTGTCGATGCGATTCACACAAATATCAACGACTTGAGTTATAAAGGTAATAAGTTCCATAACCAGTTGTAACACATTATAGTCTTCTGACTTGCCGCAATATGTAAGTCGTTTTTCTTAATTCGTTAAAGATAAATTATTCAGTCGTTTTCCCGTTCATTACCTTTTTTTGCCTTTTTGTTTTTTAATTTAATCAGCTAGAAAATATGGATTTTTAGCATTAATTATTAGTATTAATTATACTAAAATTTACTATTTTTTAACCGTAAAGGTGGTATGAGGGACCCTGTTGGACATGTTGATATCTACCCAAATGGAGGTGGTGATCAGCCTGGATGTAGTGGTAAGAGTATACATGTATAAGAACGTTCTTTGCTGGGCATTTATTAAAAGTTAGCAACACGAGTGTCAAAATTGATTTATAAATGTTGAAAAAAGAGAAGATCGTATATCGACATGGTGTTCAAAGATTGAACCTCTGAAAAGTGAACCTTGCGAATTATCTTTCCCCCCCCCCCCCCATTTCTGTTTATCCACACAACAAAGGCAAGAGCTCAAAGCGTTTGAGCTCAAAACTGCACTCAAGCTATGTACCTACTTGCACATTTCAACGCGGGCGGAGCCGCGGACGCGGATACAGCTAAATAGTAGTGTATATCTCATCCCTACCAATATATAAATGCGAAAGTCCGTCTGTATGTTTGTGACTTCACCACGCAACAACTACTGACGCGATTAACTTGATTTTTTTTGTCAACAGATTAGAGTCCCCAGATAACATAGTAAGTGAATTTTATCCAAATTTAAAGTACGCTTCAATAACTAATCTCGCGTGATCACGGTATTTTTATAAGCTTTGTGCTGCGGGCAGCAGTGTAGAGAGGGTGTTGCGCCTGCGCATGACGTACCACGATAGTCATGATACGTCATGGCCGCGCGGGATGGTTGTAGACAGCATCGGGTGCGAGCGCGAGTTTGCACTGCACACTCTGGATTTAATAAACTCAAGCTTTTTTGATTGCCGTTTTAATTGTGTAATTTTAAAATGACCGCGAACGAAGCCGCGGGTACCGTTAGTACAGTATATGTCTAGTATGTGTATTATACCTACGTAAGCAGTAACAAATTAAATAAAGCAAAAGTGAAAATTGCACACAAAGAATAAACACAGTAACTAAAGAGTGAACGAACCCTACATTTATAAATAAGGTACCCCGCTTTTCGATTAGACGCCCTTCACCTGTCTTAATTTGCTATTAGTTTCTGCTTGTACTTGGTTATGAGTTTATTTTGCAGGTTAAGTCAGGGAAAAACAACAAAAAAAGGTATTTGATTCGTTTTTTTCGCTAACCTAACCCGCAGAATAAACCCGTAACCAAGTACAAGCAAGTAGCAACAACAGATAGATGGAGGGCGTCTAATCGAAAAGTACTAACGAGAACAATGGATTATGTTAGGCGATGGAAAAAAATAAATTAAAACCCATCTAAACCCAGAGAGGTCTCAAATAAATCTTGCTGAAAATGAGATTACTTTTACCAATGTCATGGTTGATGTAATAAAGAGAGATTGCCCTTTTATGTTATAGAAACCTGGTGCAACCAAGACAGTGCTATCCAGTATTATTATTCTTCCGTCATTTTTCACGCTAACCATCCTCTCGTGGCGCACAAATGTGACAATTACAGTTCATTCTATTATGGTCAATGCAACAAGTGTGGTCAAAGTGGAGAGGATTGTGTCAACGTGGGATACTACGCCACCAAATTCGACGAATCCACTCAACCAGAGATAGATGATCGTAATTACTATCTCGTCACTAGCAAAGACCATCGTTCGGGAAGTAAGAATTCCGTTGATATTTTCTGTTTTGTATCTGCATATGTATCCGCAATGTTTTCCGTACTTACATGTCATCGTTGCATCGAAAATCACTTTTTGATGTCATGTTCAACATTGAATTTCTTTATTTTTTTTTGCAGCTAATCAGCACAGTGTGGAGTTTGTGCTTTCGGATCAACCTGTTCAAACCGATCGTATCCTTATAAGTTTTTACTCAGCTAAAGTTCGCGAGTCATTCACTTTGAATGTCCGGTAAGAATCGATGTCAATTTAGTGTTCATTCACTAACTCTAACTTCCGTCTAAAGTGAATCAACATCTCATAATCGTCATTAGAAACCAAAAATCTTTAAACGCAATCACCTGTAATTGTCACGATATCATCTTCACGAAAAAATCACGCACTGATCTTATTAGACGCTTTATATTAGCTTCATTTGTGAACAACTTTGTGGCTTTGCAACTGTGATTTTGTGAGCAATTTGGAAATTGAACTTATATTGGCATTTACAGACGTTTATGATAATAATAGTCCAATGTACCAAAAATCGCATAAAGTGAGAACCGCATAAATCGAAAACCATATTAAGTCCAATGTAACAAAAACTTCACGAATCGAACAAAAAATTTCAGAAATCAAAAAATAGAATTACTCGAAACTCGCATAAAATCGTATATTACTGTACATTATTCAAATATCGCATTAATCGAAATTCGCATAAATCGAAAAGTGCATAAATTGACTCATAACTCGCTTACATCGAATAATTCAAATATCACATATAAAGCGAAACTATATATAAAGGATATCCTTAAAAAAAAATCATTTTAATCAAACTGACGTTTGGTATCAACTCGACATGTCCAAATTGTATTTTTCAAGCTGTATCTCACTGTTAATATTTTTTAGGGAAGGTGAACCCATTAAACAGGTCGTTGGAGCAAATCGGTTGTTACATTTTGAATCCATTGAAGGACTTCGAATTCTCTGTTCGGCTTGTAAGAATGTGACCCATATTGAAAATTGTCCTTTTCTCGATGCATGTACCTTGGACAACACTCTCAAGATAAAAGAAATACGACTAGAAACGTTAGATACGTGGAATAGAACGTACGTTCTCTCAATACAACTACCGTACTAAGCAACGCAAGCTACAGCACAACTGATGGCTATAATAATGTATGTCTATTTGCAGAGTACGACGTCTAGCAGCGCCAATTATCCTATGCCCAGAAAAGAAAGAATACATTCATGACTATGTATTGCACACATTCACAAAGTCTAAATGCAATCCGATTAAAACGACACACGACGCGTCGGATTAAAGTGTAATAAACTTGAACTGTCTGCATGTGACGTCACTTTTGGTCATTCAAAGTGTATGGCCATTCAAAACGATTGAGTTATTGAATGCTAGTTTGCTGCCTGCCATATGCCATTTGTTTGTGTCTACTTTTTTTAACAGACCACCTGATTTTTTTTGTTCGGATTTCGAGTTTTTTGTTCGGATTTCAAATCCAGGTTTTCCTCTAATTTTTGTTCGGATCACGAGTTGTTCGTAAGTCGAACCGTTCGGATCTCGTAAGTCCACCGTACTTTGATTTTTGTTCCCCCCTACATCTACATTAGTATTCATCATAAATTTGACCATGAATCAAACAGGACTGTTCCATTTCTGGATTAACCGTCGCTTGTGATAAGATTGACACACTAGTAATTACGGCAATTATTAGAAAATCAATAAAAATTGAATCACAATAAAATTTTGTTCTTGTGTTTTGAAATTTTTGAAATATCACATGAAACATCACAAACATCATCATGGGCTAAGGCCCATATAAACTTCCGGTATTATCGTGGATGAAGGATAATAGAAACGTGGACATGCTACGTGTTAAATAAGTAAAGTCATCTAAAAAAACACGGCTAACTTACCTTGAAGCAGAAGTTCAGCTGGTAAACAGATTTCGTCATGTTAAGAAAGCTGGAAATCACGCATTCACGGAACGGTCACCTCATTTAACTTTCTTCTACTATTGCTCGAGTATATAAACCCTGCAAGTAGAAACACAGTTCGAAATCAGCATCATCATCAACCACCATTTCTCTTGACCGAAGTAAAACATGAAAATCAACAAGCACTTGATAGTGACCAGCGTCCTAGTCGCGTTTTCAACATTTTTAGCGGATGCACGAACTTCTTGCGGAGGCACGCAAAGTAAATATTACAAATGCAAACCAACCATTCATCATAGTCTAAATTAACATTTTTCGCTATATAGCGCTTCACATTGATTATTCGTGCGACAACTTTTGTCAGTTTATCATTCCGTCATTCCAAAAGTAACATATACAGTATAACTGTATATAAATACAGGGATACCTCGACATGATATAAGCATGGGTTCGTCATAGTTAACGTCCAATCTTTTTTAAATGTTTAGCCGGCGTGTATTGGGATCCGGAACTGGGTTATTTCTACCCTTTCGAATACAACGATGGACCAAACAGAACTTGTAGAAACTTCCCCATGTCGAAGTGGCGCATCAACACACGGTTCGCTTTATACACCAGAAAAAATGGACTTGACGATCCTCATTATATCACAGCCCACGACTGCGATGGATTGAGAAACTCCCATTTTGACAAAAACAATTTGGTTAAGATTTTAGTCCACGGATCTGATAGTTCAGACTCGCTAAAGGTGATGTAGGTTTAAAATTAATGGAAATCAACGCGTTCGTTTAATCAATTGGATAAGTAAGAATTTTCACATCTTGCGATGACATTTTATTTTTTTTTAGGATTTGGCGACGAGTTTGTTGGTCAAACATTCTTTAAACGTCATCATGGTGAATTGGACCGACGGCACACTGTTCAATCATACCAAAGTTGCAGCGAATGCTCGGGTGGTTGGTGGAGAAATTTGGCTCCTCATAGAAACAATAGTGGTAACCACCACAAAAATTAAATATAAATTCCTATGACTAAAAGTTATCGTATTAAAAAATCTGAAAACTTGAAAATTAATTTACAGCTTGAGTGCGATTTGTCGCTCTATGCCGATATTCACATTATTGGCGACGGCATGGGGGCTCACGTGGCGGGTTTTGCTGGAAGCAGAATCCCAGAACAATTGCTCGGTCGAATTTCAGGTAACGTCTTCCACACACATTTGAATAGATTCTACTTATCGGCAAAACTTGCACACAAAAATAAAAGCTAGATCATGTTTAAAAATGCGCCTATAACATCAATTTTATATTATTATTGCCCATTTTTATGCCTCCGTTATACAGAATCATTTACTTTGCTTTTCAATAGATATACCGGAAGTATTAAAACTTGAATCAAAATACTGTACTGACGCATTTGCAATCGATATTTCACGTGAAGAACAATCAAAAAAAAATTTATATATATTTTTCGTTTTGTTATGTAGCTCTTGATCCAACGAAACGTGGGTTTGAAGGAGAACCTGAATTCAAGCGGCTAGATTCTAACGATGCAACGTTTGTTGATGTGATTCACACAAATGCGATTGCGTATGACCCAATAGTTAAATGCCCTAAAGACGACACTAATCAACACCTCAAAAAGGGTACCGGTAGAAATCAAATCTTGTTTCAATTTCATTTAAGCTCATTTACTATTTACAATTTACTGTTGACGCTGATGTTGTTATGATAACATTGATGTCTTAAAGTTCCAGCGTCAGGCACACATTGAGAAATCTCGGTTTTTATTAGTATCCCGTTAGGTTTTGTAATGTTAATTTTTTTGCTTACCAACTTTCAAATAACACCTTACTAGTGAACTAACTTTATGCCCGTCAAACATTATGAGAGGCAATCGATTCAATTCATAAACACAATCGATGAATTTAAATCATGTTGCTTCGCAACATTCGTTAGAGTATACAGGTTATGTTTCTATAGAAACATAACATTGCATTTTGCATTTTATAACAATCTTGCTTACAGTAAAGCATTTTTTACAAGCGCGTGCTTCCTCACCAGCGCCACCGTGTGTGAAAATTCCGAAATAAAAAATACTCTAAATTACATCTACATTCTTCTAAATTACATTTTACTCGAAATTATATTCGTTACAGTTAATACTCTAACTGTAACGAATATTGCGCAGTAATATGAGCTAAATGAATAAATAACTTTCCCGTCATTTTTGACGGACTTTTCACTAGTCACTGATCAAAGCATAAAACAGCGCGGTTTTCTCTTGGCTTTCCAGGTTTGCCCCCCCCCCGATGACACTGTCCTGTCGTCAAATATTTCATACCCCCTTTCAAGTTAAAATCTACCACCCTTCCGACTTTCAGCTTTGTATGCCTTACGATTCTACGCAAAAATGAACCATACACAATCACTAACAGTAAATTATCATGTAATTGTCGCACATCATCTGATAACAAATTCGCAATGGGCTGGTGCACCTTTTGGGGGGTCATCTATTTGCCTACCAACTTTTAGCTTCGTTTGAATATCGTTTGTACGTAATAATAAATATTATTTTTTTTATTTTGCAATGCAAAGCTTGTGGCATGACCCAACCTGTAGGACACGTCGATTTCTTTCCCGATGGAGGAGTTGATCAGCATGAATGTAGTGGTAAGAGAAAAACAAACAGGCAGAGTTCAATAACCTAAATATGAAACTTATTATACGGGATTAACCAGAATACGTTCTCACCTAGCATTATTTCTGGATCTTGAAATTCTAAAATATTTTCTAAAACCGTATGCTTGCTGATAAAAATGGAATAGATTTTAATATAAAAGGAGACTTTTTTTTCTAGGTTGCTCGTGCACCCATTGGCGAGCTGTCGATTATTACAGTTTTTCATTGATTAACAAACCCTCCTGTCCTTCCGTCGCACACAAATGTGTCGATTACGAGTCCTTTTTGAATGGAAAGTGCAACACCTGTGGTGTATACGGATTGGACTGTGCCAAAATGGGATATTACGCCGACGATCGATTATTACATTCATTGGTAACAAGAAAAACCAATGAAAAATTCTATCATGTCGTTACCAAACACAATCACCCTTGTTGTAAGAATTTTATCCATTTTGTCGTTTTTTCCATCCGCAGGCTTAATGTTTACTCCTCAACGTTACTGTGACTTATCCATTTTATATGTCCGCCGTACCTAATTTTTACTTTGATTTCAAAGTATCAAATTTAACTGATCGTTGCAGCTCAGCAGTACAGCATAGAGATTGAATTTCAGCAGCTACCGATCCAATCTGGTCATATGTATATGAATCTCCACACAGAAACAGAACGCAAGTCATTCGTAATGCATGTGCGGTGAGAATCAATCTTGAGTGTCCTATTACTTCCTAATAGAGAAATCGACATACAACATCGTTATTATAATAATACTAAACAAACCCGTTATTATTTTTTAAGGAAAGGATATTCGTTTAAACAAGTGATTGGAGGATTTTCGTTCTCGACGTTGGCACCAATCAAGCAATTAAGTTTGACTTGTGTGAACAAAAACAACGAGTCTAATGGATTGTGTAGCCAGCACAATCCACAACACATCGGAAGAATTCGAATAGAACCGTTAAATGTGATAAACGAAAGGCTAGTACACACTCAACACGGCGAATCGAGTGCAAGACAAATAGGCCTACAGCCAGTGACAGCACAATTGATTTGATGGATTATGTCTATTTGCAGAGAACGGCGAGCAGCGTCAGTTGTCCTATGTCAAGAAACACCACAACCCATTTATCCACGTACACAATATCTATTCGAACAGTCTATATGCGACAAGGTTGATGTACTTTCTTGTTTTAACGTCCCAAGTAAATATGACATTTCTAAATTATGCAAAAGTCACATACGCGCCACTTGGAATTTGCATCTCAACAATCTCAAGCGAATCTGTTACGCTTTAGGTCGACTTCCTTGCTATCCAGAATTGGGTATTTTCTATCCTGATAAAACTTACACTATCCAGGAAAATCACACAGTGAATGGAAAAATTCCCTGGTCGAGAAAGTGCATCGGCACAAAGTTCGTTTTACACACCAAGAAGAATAAACCATTCGATAAATTGCCTAAGTACTACCTCAAACCCCATGACTGCAATGGAGTGAATAACTCAAACTTCAACTCGAGCAATCCGGTTATGTTTATAGTTCCTGGTCGGGAAACGTTCCGGAACTTGAAGGTGAAATGACTGGGTGAATATAATAAACTTGCTTTAATTGATAAGAATTTTTATGTGTACATTTGGCACAAACATTGCAGTCATTCACGCACCAGTTACTGAAAAAAAAGACTATGAATGTCATCATGGTGAATTGGACTGCAGGCACCAAAGACGCTGATTATTTCGAGGCTGTAGCCAATACGTGGGTGGTCGGTGGAGAAATTTGGCTAATCATCAATACTTTAGTGGTAAAACTGAAAATCAAATATCCATTCGGACGTTGTCAGTTATCTGCTTGCCACTACCTGTCTGTTTATTCAGTTATGGGTATTTCTAAAACGCAATTTATTCGATAAAAAGAGTTAGCGTGAAGCCAGTGTGAGAATAGTCTCATTCCTAGCTCACCAAACGATTTAATATCGTGATTTTTTTTAAAAAAAGTATTATATTATCCATTCTATAAAAGAGCTTACTACTTACTTACTCTTACTACTACTACTCCTCCTCACCAGTTATAGCCATTGAACAAGAAACATCACGTGGTTCTTTCTTTTGCACCTGGGCATAAAGAAAGAATTCTAGAACCTTCTAAAACTTTCAAAAATCTTTTAAAAACTTCCACTGTGTAGCAGTGTCACTGTGCTTTTACTAACGCCACCTCACCATGTGTGAAAATCCCAAAACTCATACCGAAATCGATACTCTAACTGTAACGAATACTGCTAAGCAATATGAGTTAAATGAATAAATAACTTTCCCGTTATTTTTGACGGGCTATTTACTAGTATCATTTAATCTATTAAAGAGCAACGTGTTCCTCCTCCACACCAGCTATAATAGCGCCACAAAAAATGTGTGTGAAAATGCTGAGACTATAACCGAAATCGATACTCTATCTGTACCGAATATTGCGAAGCAACATGAGTTTAAACAATGAATAACTAATGTTGTGAAGCAACATTAGCAACGAATTGCGTAAATAAAAACAAGAAAAAAAAGGTCCGTCATTTTTGACGGGAAAGTCTTTTTCTAGTCTTATATTTAATTTTTATTACACATCCGGTTTTATCATTAGCGAAGCACGAAAATACTGGCAGGTATATAAATGACATGGTTCGTTCTTTCCTATGATTAAATCATGGTATCCAAAAAAAAAATGTAGAAAATAAAATACAAATGATAGGAGGAATGCAATGTGACGACGTATGACAAAATCCATATCATAGGACACACCATGGGAGCTCACGCAGCGGGTTTTGCTGGCAGTAGAACTAGTGGAAGAATCGGTCGAATATCAGGTAACATCTTCGCACCCCACTTTCATAAAAAAAACCACCTGATCACGTTTTAAATGTCCGTTTTATCGATGTTAACATAGCGCTTGATCCAATCAGACTGGGATTTGAAGAAAGAGGTGAAGACGAGCGTTTAGATCCTACAGATGCCAAGTTTGTCGATGCGATTCACACGAATATGTTTGACTCTAGTAATAAAGGTAAGGGTTCCACAATAACCCAATTCTTGCACACAACCAATTTTTTCTGATTTACAGACATTTGTGTTTTTTAATTCGTAAAAAAAAATAAATTATTCAATCAACTAGAAAATATCGATTTTCAAGATTAATCGAAGGCCTTGGTGTAAAAAAAGTGTCAATTAACATTGTTACAATTTCGAGAAAAACGCGTTTAAAAATCTGTACTTTTCTATGGGCTATTTTACACTTTTTTTTGCGCAAGTATCTTTTCACTTAGTGATGCTTTGCTCAAAACTATACGTTATGGAGGTGGAATTGCACTTAACACATTCGAAAATGCTGCTAGGTGATTTTTGAAAAACATGTTACTTGACATTTTTTTTACATCAGGCCCTTCAATTATAAGTATTATTTCATACTAAAAATATTTTGTGATTTCTACCGTGAAGGTGGGATGAAAGACCCTGTAGGACACGTTGATATCTACCCCAATGGAGGTGGTGATCAGCCCGGATGTAGCATAAGAGAATCTTACTAATAAAAAACCACGACTTTTCTCCTCCTTCTCCTACTACTACCATAGACTAAAGAGTTAGAACTCTTTTAAAATTAGAGTTAGAATTCTAACTCTTTAGTCTATGCTACTACTACTACTCCAGTTATAGCCATTAAATAAGAAACATCACGTGGTTCTTTCTTTTGCACCTGGGCATAAAAAAAGAATTCTAGAACCTTCTAGAAACTTCCATTGTGTGGCAGTGTCACTGGGATTTTACTAGCGCCACCTCACCATGTGTGAAAATCCCAAAACTCATTCCGAAATCGATACTCCAACTGTAACGAATATTGCGAAGCAATATGAGTTAAATGAATACATAACTTTCCCGTCATTTTTGACGGGATATTCCGTAGTTTCAAATATAAAGACACCGGGCGTTGCTACTTTGCAACATGAATGTTAAAAGTAAATTATAAAGTTGGCAAATAGGAAGATAATGTATCCACGTGTACTACCTCATTCCCGTAATCCCGTTTTGCTGCAATAATGGTGTTCTTTACAACCTTTTATTGCAACCTTTTATTTAACTTCACTAGAGCGTTTTCACGGTTAGATCTCTTTGAGCTCGTTTTTTGGTAGGTTCTCGATGACCTATAGAGCTGAAATTTGGAGCATAGTCATAGCCCGTAGGAGATTTCATTTCATTAAATTTTGACATACATGTCGTGTCGTGTCGAAGAAAATGACACGTGAAGTGAATTTTTCGTTAAGGGTTTCTCCTAGAGTGTTGCTGAGTGTTGATGCAACATACATGTGCTGTGAAAAGTGTAGACTTTTATACAAAACTAACAAATAGCCCGTCAAAAATGACGTAAAAGTTTGTTTTTGTTTTATTTCCATTACACAATTCATTGTATTAACTCACATTGCTTGACAGTATTCTTTAGTTAAAATAACGATTTTGGCATTTTCACACACGGTGGCGCTTCCACAGTTAGTGATGAGGAGCCCTCTATTCTTTTATTATTAAAGATTGCACCATGGCCCTTGCTTGTTAGGTTTGATTTTTTGTTGTTATATTTTTTCAACAATTCAACAAACATAACATAGTTAACAAACCTGAACTGTTGACTATGAGTATAGATACCAGTTTAGTTTGTTGGTGGTTTTGCTCGTAACTGATTCAACGCTTTCAAAAGAGATTAAACTCGAAGTTTTTTTTACTTTTGTAGCACCCTTTCTAAAACTGAACAACAGAGATTTCAAACGCCAATGCTTCTTGCTGAAAAATTAAATTACCTTTACCAATTTCATGAATAAAGAGAAATAGTACGTATATTTTCTAGACGCCTGGTGCAACCAAGACAGAGTTATCTTCTATTATCATTCTTCACTGAACCAAAATAGCCATCCTCTCGTGGCGCACAAATGTGACAATTATACTTCATTCTATTATGGCCAATGCAACACTTGTGGCGAAAGTGGAGAGGACTGTGTCAACGTGGGATATGCCACTAAATTCAAGGAATCCATGCGACCAGAAAAAGATGATCGAAAACTCTTCTTCGTCACTAGCAAAACCCATTTTAGAGACAGTACGAATTCTATTAATTTTTCTTAATATTTTTTTGCATCGCATACTGAGTGTGTTTTCCGTATTTTGTAATATTTAGCGTTGCATCGAAAATCACTTTTTAATCACACGCATAATCACAAGGGTCATTTTCAACACCAATTTATTTATTTTTTTGCAGCTAATCAGCACAGTGTGGAGTTTGTGCTTCTGAATCAACCGGTTCAATCTGGTCATATCCATATAAGCCTTTACTCAGATGATACACAACATTTAGAGTCATTCACTTTGAATGTCCGGTAAGAATTTCCGGTCGGTCATTTATTTATTCATAAGCTCACATCCCTTAGGGACAAATACATAAGTAAAAATGCAATAAAAACAAGCAA
>JAQIWH010001769.1:0-28898 GCA_034695005.1 Cryptops parisi
TATATCGATACATACATACATACATATGCATTATACACACATAGTATATGCACACATTAAAAGTAACTCAGTCGAGCTTTTAGGTCGTAAATTAATTAATTTTGAAAAGTTCTCTACGTAAATGGTGATTTGTAAGTTGTTCAAAGGTATCTAGTATATCATACATATGATAATGTAATTACGTGATGACAATGTCAATTTTGGAACGGTTAAATAAAGTCTAGTCTAGTAGTTAGTCTAGTACAATTAATGTTACACCAAAACATTAACTTTAATGTATACGTCTAATTTGAGGCTTCAGACACAATGTCAAGTCTGTTTTAAAAGTCCTAACTTGTAAAAGCACTAAATAACATACAACAAAAACTATTAATATTATAGACTATATATGTATGTATGTTAATGTGTAAAAACCACTTTAATTTATAGTGTGAGATAGATGAAAATAAATTGTAAAAAAATAGTTCAATTTTAGGGTGCACTAAAAATAGAAAATCTATTTTTTTGGTACTGTAGTTGCCATAAAAACTGCAATAATGGTTGACTCGTGCCTCATTGGTACAGGCTCTTTGACGATGCGTAGTCACTCATGTTATTCAGTGGAGTATTTCACTCGTTGCATGGTTAATTTAGACGTATCTTGTCAAAATGTCGTGGTAATAAAGTCGTCGACAAAAAAGTCGTGGCAAAAATGTCGCTGTACAAAAATATCTCTGTACAAAAATGTCGCTGTACACATTTTTGTAACATTACATTTTCCTACGTTATTTGTGCTGACTCGATAGTGCTTACAGAAGACTGCGTTAGGTTAGGTTTACTTACAGAAAACTACGTTAGCGGTTAGGTTAGGTTATATTCTTTACTGATGTTTACTGATGTTTTTAACAGTGTCATTTATTATGGCTACATTTTTGTCGACGATATTATTACCGCAATATTTTGTCGTAGATTCTAATTTAAATACGAATTTAAAGATGCATAACAACAGTTGTCATTTAACGTATTTAAATTAACCATTCAATAACTGAAATAACTCCACTGAATAGCATTAGTGACTTGCAGAGAAGCTGTTGTTGAATCAGCGAGTCTTTTCAAGTCTATTGTTGCATACATTTTTATTTTGCTTAGATTGTTAGAAATAAATGAAATAAAAGTAGATTCTGACTAAATGGGCTCGTGACTACAACTTTCTAAATATGACTTGGTAGCTACGACTCATGGCTTTCTATATAACAACGCTACTTCCGTAAAAGTAATTTAGAGATCAACGAGACTAGCACTATTGTATTGCCCTCGGATGTTGTGATCATATTCCATATGACTATAATCGACGTATGTGCAATATTAAGCAAGATATTCCTTTGATACACTTGAAAAGTAGCACCTTGTTACTGTCATATAGAGATATACTATAGGCTATGTACCGTAAATACATAATGCAAAAAAAAAATTAACTTTGATTCCTACATGTTTCGATTGATGCGAATTTCGATTTAAGCAAATTAAAATTTACGCATTCTTCAATTCGATATTCAATTTATGCATGTTTTCAGTAATTCCATTTTTGGTTTCTGCACGTTTTGATTTATGCGAATTTTGATTTAAGCGAATTTCGATTTACGCGAATTTAAATTAATGTGATCGTTGAGTCATTCAATATTTGATTAATGCGAGTTTTAAGTCATTGTATTTTTTAATTCTGCAGTTTTCGATGGTAATTTATTTATATATGCGATTTTTTTTTTTACATTTAACTTATGACTATGCGAAGAACTTATGGGGTTCTAGTTTTATTGCTACATTGGGGGATTGTACAGTATATTCTCATAAACGACTGTAGATGACATTATACGTTCAATTCTAATTTCACAAACTCATTCACAAGTGAAGTTAATGGAAATGAGTATAATAATTAAAAGATACAAACGCTTTATACAGGATGATTCCAAACCCTACAGTAGTTAATCTACTTCCAAATTCCAGTCGTCTTCCCACACACTCCCACTAAAATAAAAATCTCTCTTTTTTTGTATTTTGGCAGAATGTCCAACGAGAGGGTCAAAACCGAAAGAATCCAAAAGTTGACGACGATGAAGAAGACGACAAAGCTAAAACGAAGGTTGCGCGTTCGAATCGCGCTCTTCTGTAATAGTCGGTCGTAATTTAGCTTCTGGACCAGGGAGTTGTCGCCAAAGCAGAGCAAAGGGAAGGGAGGGGATACGATAGGGGAAGAATAAAAGCAAAGCTACAGGGACGTCTGTTCGCAGCATGTAACCCGATAAGCGACGCAAGCGCCACCTCGTGCCTGAACGTGGCTGATAAGCGCCAGATAAATCACCCCATCGCGTGGCAAAAGCCAGGGACACCAACCCCTCCTTTCACCCCCTTAAAGGTTCGCCCCAAAACCCAACAGCTCCAAGTTTTATATAAGGGACTAAAGAAAGAGTGCCTAGTCCATTGGTCATCATCACCATTTCCCTTTTTTTTTCTCACTAACCCTCGTTTTTTATATTCTAAATATCACTTTTAGAGGAACCCGAGTGAAGGAGAAAAATGCCTTCGGGATGGTTAAGAAACAAACTAGTCCAGCTGTCACTTGTTATTTTTTTTCTTCTTCTTATTTTATTTTGTTTGGCGAGAAAAGGCGACACTAGGCACGTTTTGTGGTCGATTTTCGTTCTTTTTTTGTTTCTTAAAAAAAAAAAAATTTTGATAAAATGATGTTCCCCTAGAGAAAGTTTTTTAACGAGGAACGTGTTGACGCACAAAATTTGATACCATGTCAACGATTTTGCTCTGTCCTTTCTGTATAAAGTGACGTCAATTCATAAGATAAATTTTATGACAAAAAATGAACTTTAGTTTCATGCAATTTTAAAGACGCTTCGAAACATGTACACAATTTAAAATAAACAAACAAACATACTGAACATAAAATAATCAATTCCACACTTCAACTGGATATACTTATATAAAAAATAAATAACAAAGATTTCGAAAATTAACTATTTCACAAAATAGTTAATTTATTTTTATTATTTACGGTTATTTTTTACAAAATAAAAATAACCTGTTTCGCCTAATCCTGTTTCGCCTAAGAATAATTGCTTCGACTCACCTGTTTTTTTTATAGACGGAATCGTTCTATTTCGAGGATGATATTAAGTGTTTTAGGTAAGGTTAGGTCAACTCACAAACAGGTGAGTCGAAACAATTATAATTAGGCGAAACAGGATTAGGCAAAACAAGATTAGGCGTAACAGGGTGCGCCTAAAATAACCTGTTTCACTTTTTATTCACTTGATTTATTAGTTAATTTTAAAAATCAACAAAATACAAACCTATTTTTTCTGTTTCACACGTTAACTAGTAAGTACCATAACGGATTTTTCACTTTAACTAGTTGATTCACGAAAAAAAGCATTTCCTCGTTTAACAAGATATTTTCATGAATACTAACAATCCCTCAGCCAAGTGTTATATTTGCATCACTAAGTTTTTCATGAAATAAGAATTACAGTATATTTCACACGAAAACTATGAATATCATGAAATCAACATATATCACACCTCAACTAGGGTTGGGTATTCCGACATTAAACAGTTGTAATTTGGTATCATCTTCAATGGCCCAGTGTCTCCAACTTACAGTCGTCTACATCAACTTTATATCAACAAAAAAATTTGATGTAAACTTTACCCAACTTTTCTATTAAACACTCCACTTTAAGTTCTACAACTTTTTTTGCACTCATTTCCGGAATCGACAAATAACACGAAAATGAAAAGCAACACCGACAACAAAACACAATAGAAAACAAAAAACAACAACAAGAAGCATCATCAACCAGGACGACCACCCAAAGTGAGTCGTTTTGTCATCTATTTTTTTTTTGTAATAATACTTTTAACTTACTGCCCCTTCAGCCATAAATGCGATATCATCTGAAAATACACCACCATCGTAATCATTGGTGCAAGGAAAATGAAAACGAACCAAAAAAAAAATGCTAACTGTCCCCCAGGGAGATCTCGGCATTAAATTTTCCACCTCATAAATTTCGTTGGTAATTACCCCCTTTTTACTTTATTAAAGGTACTCTTATTATTTCACCCCCCTCACCTTACTTCATCGTTTTAATTACATCAGGACACCAAAAGATACACACATTGTCGTAAATAGCTTCATTGATTATTTCAAAAATCCAAGAAACAAAAGAAAAAATATTCTGGTGACGGTTTTGACAACTTTTATAAACCCTCTTCCGTACCGACTATTAATTAAGACTAATTTAGGAAGAAAAATATAATTTGATAACATTTACTGCAAATGATTATTTTTAATGAAAAAAAGGAAAAACTGGCTCATTAGTCGTTCGGAAACCTATTTCTCATATGTACAAATAGGTGGCACCAAGGGAGAAAAAAAAATCAATAAATGACTTTGACACCCAACTTTTTTAATTTTGCTGCTTGCCCATTAATTACCCGGCAGCATTTAATTATTATCAAACCCCCACTTTTTTTTTCTTAATTTATATCTTAAGGGTGAAAAAAAAAATAAAAGTATATGAAAAAAAAAAGAAACAACACAATTTCGTTGCAATAAAATGTCGAGAATGTCGATGGCAATCCATCATTGAATTCCACTCTTGTGACCAATGACAGGAGTTTCTCCATGCGAAAAGAAATCAATCGAAACCCTGTTAAAGGCGTTAATGTATTAACACGTTCATTAGTTGCACCAACTTCATCAATCCATTAACTAGTTTTCATTTTACCAAACAAAGAAATTGGATTAAACAAGTTCACCACTCTAATTTTCTATTTTATAATCCTTAATCCATTATTACAATAAACCTTCAGTTATCCAGAATCTACGGTGTTACCCATTTCTTTAATACGTAATTCCTTGAGAATTGCGCGAACTCCAAACAATGATAAAATAATTTGTTTTATCAGAATTTTGGCTAAATGAATATTCCGGACTAGCCGCTTGTAGCGCTAGTGGCGTGTTGTTGAATTTAACTAAATTAGTCTTTGGGTATAAATATCAGTTCAGGATAATATTAATAATAAAAATGTTAATATCTATACTCATAGAGACTAGTATAGGTTAGTTATAAACAACAACATGTCAGACAACAAACCCCTAGCGCCACAAGCGACTTTATGCTAATCAGAAAGTAACACCATCGTTTTTCATTGAAAATAAATTTTTTAACAAAATTATAATTGAATTTGATGTGCAGTCATATTTTCAATTATGGTAGTAAACAATGTTATCCGGCAGAATTGTGCCGATTATTTTAATACACTACAAATTCGATTATCCGAATGTGATGGGACCAAACCTATTTCGGATAAATGAAAATACGAATACTCTGGAATTTCAATGTACTGTATATGACCTGTTTGGTATAAAAAAACTAACAACGTTATACAAGTTAAAAAACCATAAACATTTAATACATAATATTGTGTGTTTGTGATTTTTTGATAATATATTTTTATATTGACATAACATATTTTACCTAATTCGAATAAACCAAAATTTCGGATAATCGAGTTTTTATTGTATTGTGAAAAATTTCAATTGCATTAAATACCGATTAAATAAAAGTTTCTGTCAAATGAAATTTTGGTTAAACTAAAATTACGGATAACTGATAGTTTATTTTATATTTCTATTGAAATAAATCCTATTGAATAAAAATTCAAATTGAAAGAGGACCCGGTATAAGGTTAAGCGAAATAATACGGATAACCGAGAGTTTAGTGTATTCTCTTTTGATTTTCACTTCATCTTTTGAATGTAACACAAAATGTCAATTTGCGAAACATTATTTTTACAAAACAAAACTCGTTGGCGACTCAATTCCAAGCTTTTGTTAAATTAATGAACTGCAGAGTGTATTGACTCTTCTTCAAACGTTAACGTTCGCATCATCGTCATAACCATCATCACCATAAACAACAAGTATATTACTACTACCATCATTATTCCTTGTCATAGTTTGTGATTGATTTTTCTTCCACTTGGCTTCTCATCTATTGAAACTCGATCGACTGTCAAACCACTTCCAACAGATCGCTCCATTGTCTATTGGCGAAACAACATTAACTGAAAGCCATTTCGGAAATTGATAAAACAAAATTTCCCCTTCCCGATTTTTTAAATATAAAATACAATCTAACTTTTCCTACAAAATTAAAAATTCAAATCCCTAAAATCTCAATTAAGACGGACGTAATTTGGCAAAAGCCACTTTTTTGACGTTCTTCTTTAAAAGTGGCGCAAAGTGTAATTTTACATTGACTTTCATTTTCTAGTCAATAAAGACGACAACAACAACATCATCATCATCATCGTCACGTGGTGAAAAGTATTTTTTTATTTTTTTATTATTTAATTTTTATTTATTTCTCAGCCTGAAGGCTACTTTTGCAACATAAAATTTTCTCTGTTTTAAGCAGACATTTCCATTAATTAAAGTCCCGCGTTTCCATTAATTAGGAAACTGAAAACCGATGACACGAAGCGCGATAAGAAACGTGTTTACCAAACAAGGGAAGCAGCCGATTGGTTGGTAATTATCAAAACGAACTAATCTCATTTTCACTTTTATCTCGATGGAAATTCGATCCAAATACTTCGCCATTGATTCCAACCTTTTAAAGAAGAGAGGGGGAAAAGATAAAACCCGAAACACACAATAGAACAATCCCGAGTCAACATTGACTATTCAATTAAAAGCTGATACATTTCGAAAAACACACTCAAATTCGTATCGCAAACTCCACCCATCCACTTTATATTCCTAACTAGACCTATGCACACTACTATATAAAGGGTTAGTGTTTACGTATAACATTAAATCGGACCCGGTTGTGTCCACAGATTACATTAACCTATCAACAACAACAACGGCGCATGTAACCGCTGAAGTAATTAACGTGTGCTAACAAACCCCGTAAACTCTCGTCAAATTTATAAATTTGATTATAACCACCGATACAATCGAGAATTGATTTTACCGAATTATATTAAAAATTAAACTTGTGTGTGTTTATTTATAGCAAGTTGATTTTCAACAAATGTCACATGTTTCATTAAGTTGTCTTCCAGTTGAACATTAAATCGATGCTGAGAAGTTGATCTTTGACAGTATCAATAACAATTCGTTTCGTTGTTTTTTAAATTTTATAAAAATTGTTTATATTGCTTTAATTTTTTTATTATAAATTAATTTTTATTTTCGTTTGTTTAAATTTTTAAAAATATTTTTAAGAGGAATGTTTTTCGTCGTTCGTTTGCAATATGCATTTCATCCGTGGATGTAGAAAAAACCAGAATTTTCATTAAAAAAAAAGTGATTGCTCTGTTTTTATTATTTTTATAATGAAGAATATAAAAATGTGAATAAAAAATAATTAAAATTAAATGCAATAATATTTAAATAAATTTCTAACGTATTTCACCAAACTAACTCGCCTGGACTTAAAGTTGAACATTTCACCAATGCAGCGAAGCCAACTTTAATTTTATTAATTTCTGTCATTAGTTTGCATTTCATATTATACAGGGTGAGGCAATAGTCTGGTCAAGGGTACATAGCGCGATAATCATTGGTAGATTGAAAATTCCGATTGAACTATCTTATATATCCACCGTAGTTACCTTGGATGCGATTTTGGATGTCATTTTCAAGGTCATCCAATTGTTAACTTCCTTAATAATTATTTCACATCCCCCACATGTGGCTTAGAGAGTAATTACGAAGTAATGCAAACGCGCGAAACAGATCGAAAATTGACATGTAAAACCTAAAGTTACAAGCAAACGAAGTATGACAGGGAGATAACGCAGAGGCAGCTGCAAAACATAGCTTTCCTCATAATGGACAATCCTTGAAAATGATATGCAAGGTTACTTCCGGCAACAACATTGGATAGCCCCATTGGCGATATACAGTACAATAGTCCAATCAGCATTTTCTACCACGAACGATTTTCGCAATATTTGGCGATCAAAATTTTCCACACCCTGTATATGTTTATAAAGCAGCTATAAATTATTCTTCTGTGACAAAATTTTATTCGACTCGTACGAACGGTATCGGTAATTTTATATTAAATACAGTATTTATTAAACTAAAATAAAAATATATTTTACATCCAAATCAATAAAAATGAGAAACATTTTGCTTACATTGGTTTAACTAAAACAGATAAACTATTCGATTACTAACTATCATCGATGTTCATTTTTCTTATGTTATGTGGTCACCACGTTGTTTGCCACACGCAACCCTCACACAAATTCTCCTAAACTATTTCTATTGAAAAAGCAAATGGATAAGGCCTTGTCGACACGAAGACCCTCACAACTCTTTTCTTCTAACACCCTCTATTCGAAATAGAAATAAATGATGGCGTCACGGTCACGTGATGAGTGGCCGTTAACGGCGTCGCCCCGAGTCGTCCACTGACCGTTCCGCAGGGAAATTCCAAAGGAAAACGAATCCCTTCTCTTTAAGCCCCTACTCAGGCTCTTGGGGACATAAAAAAATGAAGAGGAGGGGGAAAAAAAAAAAAAAAAGGCCGACAAACGAAAAGGAACATTCTTCTTTTGCTTGAAAGATAAAGTACTTTCTCACCAAAGAACACGAGAGTGGAGAGAAAAGAAAAAGACGAAAAAAAAAGAAGTCCTCTTTTCTGATGAAGGTGCTTAATTGTCATTAAAGGGACGAAACGTCGCTGATAGATACTTTTCGCAGTTTGTGCCACCCTGTGTAATGACTGCTAATGTCCACCTGATTGGAAAGGTGAAGCTGACAATTTTCTCCTCCTCTGATTCTACCAACAACAACCCCTCAAGACATTCCTTAATCGTGTTGCATTGTTCTTTCCACCGCGGTGACGATAAAAACCTTTCTTTACTACAAAGGAAGAAAGTTGTTGACCATTTTTTATTGTCAAGACCCCCCCTTTTTTTTTGGTGCAGTTTGCAATTTTTCAACTCACCATACAATTAAATTCTTTATTTTTAGAAAATTCTCTACCCTAAGAAAAGATCTAAACCGGTACTGTATTAGTAATTCAGTTTCAATAATGCAGATAAACGCCCTTGTGCAGTTTTAACTTTAAATGACTTTCGATCTATACAGAATAAAAATAATCCATGAAAAGTGTAAGAGTTACATTAGAGTTTCGCATACAGGTATCCTTAAAATTTGTGAATTTTAAATCAAAACTTGCATTACATACTCGTTCAATGATGAAAAGCGCATTCTATAATGTTTTAATATGAAATGAACCGGTCAATAATGACGGGGAAAGTATAATTTTTAACAATACTGTAGCACGTTTCTACGTTTTTAATTGTTCTATCTTCAATTTTGATAAATTACAGTACATTACTGTGTTTTTCAACAATACATTTTCGTTCTGGGTTTTTTGCAAAAAATATGTCAACATAGTGCATAAATAAATTACATTGGAATGTAGGTTGCAATTTGCTGCACAGCCAATGGCAGGGTAGGTAACAACATCCACTCTGCTGCAATGGCTAATTGCGTTTTTACTTGTTGTCGTGGAAACAATCGTCGCATTTTATAAAGCAAGATTATATTTTAATCGGTGAACTAACATAAAAATATTGACAAAATAAAGAACATGAATAGCAAATTAGGTTAGCTTTGTAACACGACTAGTATACTTGTTACTGGCAATGTATAGAATTCCAGCAGTTCTATAGAATGCCGGTCTTTTTTTGGCAAATTATGGAATAACACATTATTATGGTGTTATAATAAGGTGTATCTAACCTTATACCATAATTCTCCAAATTATGGTATAGGTTAGTTAAGGTTAATTAACAAAACATTTCATCTAAAATTTAGGCTCATAATTGTAAAGTAACTTTTTGCAAAAATTTTACATTTTAAATTAATAAAACGTTTATATATATATAAAATTTTCTAGGAAATTCATTAGCTGATCGAAATTTGTTTATCAACTTCTCGATCGAGATAATGACGATGATGATGTTACATTTTCTTCGCTTCCTCTCTTTTTCTAAATAACAACTTCATTCGTTTTTCATCGCTTCGAACATCATTACGCATGCGTACACAACCGCTGGTTAAATTCTATTTTTCCTACAACTCTTTCGTAACGAATAATTTAGTGTTTAAGTTGAGAAACATCTGAACTTTCAACGCCTTAATTTCGGGGCCACAATCGTAATATACACATTTCATTGTATTATCACTTCCATAGAATTTCAAAGGATTTTAAAATTTTTATGAGCTTTATAAATCCCTTCCATTTCCTTGACAATTCTTTCATTTCTCTGATTTGACGCTTTAATCATTCCCTTTTCCGCCTTTAATTTTCCACGTTCTTAAACACGTTAATAAGTAACGAAAATGACGGCGCTGTTAAACTTTTAAAAATAAACAACTTGCCCATCAATCTTTAAAATAAGCGTTCATAATTAATTCTATTTGTTCAAACTGGAAAATGCACTCGTACGATTCTGACTTATTATTTTATGTCTATTTTAACATTCCAACTGTGCTTAACAAACGTTCTAAGGCTAAATTTAAGCTTTGATACGTACAGTACATCAGAGTAAGAGATCATGTTTAATAAGTCAAGTTTAAAATTGAATATATAGACCTAATGTATACCGTTTAGTGAAACCTCGCTTCGCGACATCAACAGGTAAAAGTCAATCGTGTAACGATTTGCCCTCCGTCGACCACTTTGTATTCCTGTACGATCAAACATTTCGTGTTACGACGGCTTTGAAACCAATGAAAAAAAGTTACAAGTAAACATTATACATACAGTAGGCTTATATATGTATGTATGGATAATGGATACATACTTATACTGCATTATATGTGTTATATAATTAATATAAATATTCAACGTCAATGTATATATAGCCTCCATATAGTATATGATATACAGTATTTCCGTTTGGAGCCCACCAGCAGTTCAGTGTACTCGATTATGAGTTTGTTTTACCGGTTAGGTTAAGAAAAAAAGAAGGATCATGCAATTAATTATACATTTTCATTTCTTTTTCTAATCTGACCTGCGAAACAAACCCATAACCAAGTACAAGCAAGTAACAATGAATAGCTGCCGAGCCCAAAACAGAAAAGGTCCGATAATTTTATTACCAATACATGTATTGATGCATGAAACAATTCTTAGCCCCCTCCTTCACAACCCCAAGTCTACCCCCCTTCCCTACAAATCTGGCCTCTTTGTTTGAAATTTTTTCATTTTTCTCAAAAAAATTCTACACTATTTGAAAAGTATAACAATAATCGACGTTTATTCATTTCTTTTTATTTAGTAAATATATAAGATATCATTAGTTTATATAAATTTTATTTCGCGGTATGTATGTAGGTATCAGCAACTGACATCATGGTGACATCACAATCCAAGCGAAGCACATGGTACCCACAATACGCTGCTCCCTATCAATGTGTTTTAAAAGCTACCATTAGATGGTAATGTAAGTTGGGGCTGTGGTAATCTGTCTTCATCACGGTTAGTATTACGTTCCATTTTACATATTAACCTCCATTCTCTTTATTATACTTCGTAGATCATTTTCGCAATGTTATATTTTCTTCCAAATCTTTATCGACATGGCTAATCTCGATTCGAGATGGGGCATCGAGAGCCCAAAAACACTCTCGTCGCCATGATGCCATTGTGTGTTTTTTTATTTCTTTTAGCTTGGTGGGCGAGAGGACAAAAAAATGATTGGAAGTATTCGGGAGGAGAAATTTAACTATTTTAAAGTCAAAACTAACGTTTTGGAAATAATGGAGTGGTTTTAATGTTTAATTTGGTTGTCTCGTTTATAGCATGAATGAAGTGGTTAAGGTCGGACGAAAGAAGTGAGGGGATGATAACGAACGGCCAAACCGAGATGACGACTGTCAATGTAAGGCCACAAGGGTCAACACGTTCTCAAGACGATGCAATGGTGGGCTATTTTTTCCAACGGCCACAACCTGATCCTGATTTTCAACATTACAAACAACCAAGATGGGCCCTTGGAAACGATGCTGTTCTAGAGGTGAGGATACGTAGCTTAGAGAGCACCTGTCACACGAGGATTTAACTTGAAAGTGACGCAACTTTCATTTTAAACACCTAGTGGTTTACAGCCTTATGTTATCCTGCGTAGATCGTTAACGTTCAGTGAAAGTTAATATTATGTAAATGATATTGTTAAGTAGGTGAAACCTTGATGCTCTTTAATCGAGTAGTTCGAATGGTACATATGATTTCAATGGTGATAAAGTTTGGGCAAAAATGCGAGTATTGGCATTTTGATGATGGCCAGACCTCATTTTGACAAATAGCTGTCATGTGCATAGTGTATCATTGTTGAACATGATTGTTACGGGGATGTCTATACAGTCATACAATGTGTGCACTTATGACTGGCTACCTGTTGCTGTTGAACTTGCTCAATGGTTAATTGTTACAGTAGTTTTTTTTTGTTTCAATTATATTGATTGAACTACCATAATGGTCGGTGTCATACATGGCGACTATAGAGCCATGATAGTCAGAAACCCTAGTTGTACGGTTCGAACCAGAACTCGGTAGTACTCTGTAATGGTATCACCAAGTATCACTTGTGTTATCGCTTTCCCCACTTTGAAGAGATTCGGTGCAAATTATGGTGGTGCATTGTTGTGCAACTTTTTCTTTTTTGCAATACCTCACTTATGGTGTCGAAACCGGCATTGGCAAATAGTTAAGTGTTCGCATGGCCGTTGACTGTTGGCATGGATACAGCAATTAATTGACATGGGTATGATGAAATTTTTGCTATAGTCTATAAACATCTAGAATGGTTACTTGGTGCTGTCAATTTTGATCATTGTTAAAATTCATTTTTGGTATCAACGATTTTGGTATTTACACTGCGTACGCTACCACAATGGCCGAAAAGAATGAAAGTCAAAGTGATACTGTTTCTTGTAGATTGGGTGGATACTGAAACCATCATGTTATTTTGTCAGGACAACATTGGACACCTCTTTGGGTGTTATGCTTATATGTACTATGTAGTTTGCTGCATGATGGATAACGCCCAGTAGGCCTAATCCAGCGTTTCTCAAACTGTTCGGTCGAACCCCAGGGTTTCGTGTGACCCTTCTGGGGAGTTATCAAGAATCGTATTAATAATCAACATGGTACTTATACTCTGACTTGGTTGTTAATCTCTATTTGAAATACCATTTTTCATTCTTGTGTCAATTGTGTCATTAAGTCAATCTTGTTGTTTTGCAATAATTTTAGTCTAAAATAAAAGAAAGCATAGTCGTAATTAATTTTGACAAATTTTAGGATGGATCAATAATATGTCAAAAATTTCTGCTTAAATTTCTAACATGGTGAAAAATATCGATATAATATACCCTATCCCGAAAAAACATGAAAAATGTCTTTTAGGTTTTTCCAAATTTTACAAGAGTATTAAGGGATCCCCAGCCAAAAATGTTTGAGAACCGCTGGCTATTCTATTGTTTAGAAGTGTTGGAGATGCTGTCACGTGATTGGTATACTATAAAGCAGGGTTGTATTTCAGGATTGAATTTATTACAGTCGAGCGGACCAATTGGGGATCGCGCATACTCACATGCTTTTCCTATTGTATGGAAAAGCACGTGAGTATGCACGATCCCTGATTGGTCCGCTGGGCTGTAACAAATTCAACGCTGAAATATGAGTCTGCTTTATAGTTTAGTTTAATTCAGCTGGTTTGTTGATGGTGGCTTATAATGAAACATTGAATGATGCCATATGAAGTTGTAAAATGTTGTTTAAGGTGTAGAAACCATATACACCTATACCTCGCTATACGGTGTAAATACGTTCCGGAAAAGTTGGCCGCAAAGTGAAAAGCCGTATAACGAATCAATTATTTTTGATTATTGACAGCATTCTTTTGGCCGTATAACGAAACATTGTGGGCTGTAAATCGAAAAAGTGCCATAATTAAAAAATGCCGTATAAAGAGCGGTCGTGTAGCGAGGTATAGGTGTACAGTGAAGTCTCTTTTGTCTGACATGTCTCGTAATCCGACACTCGGCAGGTAGCAGGTCGGTACGGTACTTGTGTGGTGCATGAAATTTTCGTATAAAACAATTTGACAAGTTTTTAAATTTCCGACTAAAAAAAATATGAATTTGTATACGGTGCAAGATACTGTTCAAAGCTAACTTCTCTTCTGTTAATAACTTCTCTCACTTAACTGCTGTTCTGTACATACATTTTTTCTTCGTGTTTTTTCTACATTACAATACCCTGTATTGTGAGATTAATTTTGCTAAGTTGGTGTACAGTATTAATAAGCGGAGTTATTTGTTCTTGTAGTTCGGTTTTTTATTCAAAATTCAGTAATCTGCGGTAATTCGACACCCGCTTGTCCGATACATACTGTATGTTGGATTAAAGAGACTACTGTATCGTAATCTAGTAGTTTTAACTACATGCTGCTATTTATTATTCCTATGTGCTGGGAGTTCAAGAACACAAGATTTTTATTTGAAGAACATTTATACAGTCAAACTTCTCTAACTCAAACACCCAAGGAATCATAAAAAAAAAGTCGAGTTGCAGAAGTTAGTTTATATATGTATTACATACATGTGCTGGTTACAGACACCCATGAAAAAAATTTTGATTTGGGAGGTGTTTGAGTTGGAGAAGTATCACTACTATATAATAGAAACATGTATATAGGCTACTATATATAAATATGATACCATTTTATGGTTCATTGTAGTTCCCTCTACATTGGGTCACTAACTATTTATACACCCATGCTGATGATATCACTATATCCACATTTTGGCAGTTTCTCACATGTAACTGACTTACAAATCTATTCGATATTGCACAATCGGACAACCCTTGAGTCACTTCCATGAATATCCTATGCAACTTGAATTACATGAATTTTGAAATTGCAGATTATTTATCAAAATATATGCGGTTACAAAAAATCACAAAGTTCATACAACAGTTTTATTCAATAATAACCGCGGTTATTTAAAATGTAGGATTTCTCCTGAGGTTATTATTTGAGGGTGGTTATTAAATATTTCAACAGACACGTGCAGAGTAATGGGATTTCTTCCAGAAATTGTGGGAGAACTGCTGGTACTGTACAGAATGTAGAACTGCCATCTCGTGTTCGTACACACTTGACCATATTGTGTAATACATTGAAAAATTGAATCAAGTCAAGTCGCATGAAATGGGTTTATGTTCTAGTAACCATTGCAGGGTACGTCATTGTGTGTCTGCATCGGTCATTTGCCGTACACAACATGGTAATATCTAAGCTAGATGATACAGATAGTTCCTAAGATCGACTTTGCACATCCAAAGCTACCCTTTTGAGCGATAGTCTAGAATAATAACCGCGGTTATTATTGCACATGTGAGGGTTTTCTTTAGGTCATTATTCAGTTATTATTCGAACAAAACCGGCAAATTGAAAACAGTAGTACACGGTAGTTTATGGTGTTACGTTGGTATGGCTAATGCACTTTCATCTCAGTTCGCAGAAAACATCAGGCAACACTTTTTTGTATGCCATCCATTGTGTTAGAACATTTCAGCATCTCTAAGTATTTACTGTATGTTCCAACATTCTGCTGAAATGATGTACAATATCTATATAGTAGTACAGTAAAATTTCATAGTCTGACACCTCGCCAGTTTGACACATCCAGTAATTCAACATTTGGCAGGTAGCAGGTCTACATGAAACTGTCTTTAAATGCCAAAAAAAAAAGATGACTAATTATGTGTATGCAGTGATATTGAAGATGGACTTAATAACCAACTGCTGTACATAAGTTTTTTATTGTTACCTATGTATAGTACCCTGTATTGTGTGGCTAGTTTTACTAAGTTGGTGTATTGATAAACAGAGTGAATTCCCAAAATTCAGTAATCTGCGGTAATCTGACACCCGCTGATTTGATATACGTCGTCGGATTAGAGAAACTACTATACCTGCTATAGGAGTCTAGTACGGTGTGCTATACTTAATGCTTAATGCATTTTTAATATTTCACTATTGCTCATTACATCTTGCACGTTCGCCTATTATTCATCAACCAATCTCGAAATGGCTCTTACAAAGTTATGGTTGTTTTGTTAGTGAACAATACATGTAACCAAGTGTGTGCTGGGTATGTTTGGACAAATTATTTTAGTGTTGAATGTTGTGCTTTACTGAATTTGTAGTAATTTACTTATAATTGTAAATACGTTACAGCCATTTTATGTCATGAATTCACATGCAAAACTTCGAATTTGGTGATATTCATGTTTTCCATAAACATGCAGAAGTGAAAGTAATTGGGTTTTTTTAATTGCATACACTATAAGTGCATGAAATGTTATTGGCAATGTATTTAATCCAGGCATTATATAGAATGTCTAGCCTTTTTTGGCAAAGTATGAAATTATTTAGCATTGGAATAGTTACTTTATGCAAGAGTCTGGTTTAGGTTTGGTTAGGTCTGAGTTAGGTTTGGTTTAAATTTAGGCTTATGTTTTTTAAAAGAGAATGTTGTTAAATAACCTAAACAGTTCTGTTATAAAAGTTATTTCATTCTTTGGCAAAAGAGACTAGCCATTCTATACATTGCCAATAACATACATTATAAAAATGCTTTGGTACATTTAGACCAATGCTTGATATATTCACAGAAATGTATTGTAAAGCATAAATTTATTGTTAAAATGCATTCAATTTAACTAAAATATTTTAATGCCATGATATGTGTTTAGCATACGATAGTGGTTATGAGGAGTATTTTATTTCTTCCAGTTTTTGATGTATAATTCATCTTGGATATTCTCGAGTACAATTATCTGTGAATAATTTTTGTCACTGATTTCCTTGTTTAACATTTCCCTGAAAAGTGACATTACATTACTTGTTGCTTTACATAATAGTATATAGAACAAAACTAAAATTTATGGTTGTGCGTAGTATATAAAGCATCTCAAGCTTTTGTTTATTTTAGCACGGTTTGTGGATCGGATAGCTTTTGTTCCAGAAAATGGTGTATATATTGATTGGTTCACTTGTTGCTCCAACTTTTAATGATGGAAAGCCATAATTACAGTTGCAACAGTTGTTACTTTCAGCAATGGCCACGATGAATTATTCATCATTTCATATCAGGTCATGTGTGTGTTTAGGACTCTGGGTGAACAAAAAGTCTACTTTCGAACACAATTTCACTGTCAGAACCTCAGTGACCAGAATTTTAGTGAAATTGAATTCATACTTGGGAATTGAGTCATTTTGAACCAATTCTAGGTTTGTAACCCATGAGGCTTTCACTTATCAGTTGGCATAGTATCTGTGGACATTATCATTGGGTTCGAAAAATGCTAGATCAAGAACTAGGTAAACAAAAATAGTGCTAATCAAAATTGGTTATTTCATTAATGTTGTTGGTTTACAACTTGACTTTAGCTTTTAATTTATAATATTTTTTTTATTTAATTATATATTCTATGCAAGCTTTTTGTTTTTGGATATGGTTTATATAATTGGTAAAATGTGATGCTTTTTGGGGGGAAAAAAAACCGCTTCCGATCGTTCGTACTGTTGATCGGAATCCTTGTGGTGTATCTGTTTATCACAAAATTATGATCGTGATGCAACTTTGAAAAGGTATTAGTAATTCATTCGTATACACGCAGTTCAACCTCGTTACATATGATTACTAGAAACTTGGCATATATTGTTCATTTCACCTATTATATTTCTTTGGCCAATCATAGTGAACGAATGGATAATATATATCAACTGAGGTTGTATCTCGCAAGGTTGGTGTTAACTAAAACCAGATTTGTGTTTTTTTTTCAAAAATGCTTGGAATAATTTACGAAAATACATTTTAATACAGCAAATCTATTATGCTAGTTATTTTTACTTACTGTCAGTGTTATTAAGCAAAGTGAAAATCTGAAGTTTTTGAATTTAGAGAATTTTTCCAAGTTGCTTGAAGATGTGAATGTGCACTTGAGATTATTATTTTTTTTTTTTTAAATGAATTGATTTGAATTAATCAAATTTGAATACATCTTAAAGCCTAAGCTGAAGCTCTTTAAATGAGAGCTTTTCACATTTAGCATATCTTGGTTTAGTAAATAACCCATTATGCGTACAGCAGATGGAAATTTGGGAATGGAAATTTTGCCTAGTGTGGAAAGTTGGTGTTGTAGTGTGAAACGTTATTTCCGCTGTGCTCTTAAAAATTATGGCCGACTGATTGTATGCGCAAAATATGATTTCCTTTCTAATTTCTTTTGCGATGGATGGTTTATTTGGAGATGGATTTTATTGGAAATCAATGTTGATTCTCTGTTGTTGATTTGCTTTCCCAGCAGATGTATAGGATGTCAAAAACTAATTAATGGAGTACATTGTAGTAGATACATGATTGTGGATTTCTTTTAGATGACAGTACAGCCATTTTAATGAGCAAATAACGAAAGTCTTTTTTAATCTTGCCAGCACATTTGACATCAGTGTTATCTTCACACCATATTTTTTAATTTTAATTTGGGTCTCCAACAGGATGACGTTTTTTGTTTTCAATTTCATGATTTGTGTGGCTGGATTTCCAGACAAACTTTGAATATAACAGAAAATGATAACAAAAAAAAAATTGTTAGGAAATCTAATTAGCACACAAATTCATATACAGGGTGTCTGTAAAAATCATCTGTACAACTTCAATACCGAATGGCAGAAAAAGATAGAAACACCACAATTAAATAATCAATGCACTTGGGTAGTTTGTTAATGTTTTTGCAGGGTTTAATGTAAATTGATTCCAAGTATTTGTACTGTATTGTATATGATGCAGTTGGCCAAAGTGAAATTCATAATTGGTAACATGACACAGGAATCTTTTGTTTACCATTTTCTTGTAAGTAGAATGGCATTTTATATTTGTTTACTCAGCATGTAGACATGTTATGACTATCTTCCATTTGAAGCACGTCATAAATAGTAGGATTATCAGTTGGTAGGCTTTTAATACTCTGTACAAAAAAAAAGAATATATTTTTTCAGTACATGGTTGATGGGGTAATTTTTTCGAACGTATCATTGGTGTTAATCCAATAGTCATCGACGTTGTCAAATCGTTACCAATAGGTCGACTTGACTTTCAAGAATGTGTCAATGTACGTTTTCCATATTTTTTTTTTCGGTTTCTTCATTTGGCAAGTACTGAAGCGGGGTTGTTGGTAATGCCTGGCACAACAACGCCAATACAAAGGAGCGCTTTCACTTTCCCTGGCGTAGTCAGCGAATCACAGTTTTCTAGGAAGGAGGAAGAGATGATTCCGAAAAAATTTCTTTTCCAATGAGTGTGCCAATGCCTTTCTGCTAATTCGGGTCGATGTGGGAAAAGTCTGATTCGGTGTCTAAAATCTCATTCGCGTTGTCGAAAAGAGGCCTAACATCGTATGCCTAAAACGTGACAGGTTGATCATTGTGCATTCTGGCCTTGAAACAGGAGATTGACCTCGCTGCCAGTGTATGTGCTGGTGTCTGCTGCTGCTGCTTGCTGCAGCAGGCAATAGCCAAAAACCCTTCAGCTTGTGTTCAATGAAAGATCACCAGCTCCGGCATCTCGTCATCTTCGCCAGTCGTTAGCTTAAACACCACCCCACATTTCATCTTTTTCCATCATGAAGATTTTGCAGGTATCCGTTTTCTCGTTGTTTCGTAACCATTACTCTGTTTAGTCGGCGAAACCGGCGGAGCCGCGGTTTCTTACTCAGCCGGCATCAGCGGAGGCTCCACCTTGGTTGAAAGAACCACGTTGTTTGTTCTCTGTCGAGGTGGAGGACATGAACAGGAATCGGTTAAAAAGGAAACATGTTTTTCTCAGCTGTTATCAGACCTGAGTGGACAAATTAGAACTGCGTTCTACATTTCCATGTCTTTGGAGGTGAAACTCGGTATAGGTGATAGGTATGAACGATTAAGCGAGCCATACACCCCCTAGAATTGGCCATATGTAAAGAGACATCTTGGTGTCTTTGTACTATCTCACTACATTAAGTGAGGTTTTCCTGAACAAAGAAATTTTTTTTTTTGTTGTTGTTGACAGTTTTGTTAAACTAGGTTTATTCAGCTTTTTTGTTAACAAGAATATGGTGTTGACTACGACATACGATTCATTATAGTGTTGTATGTTTTTGTATATAAAAAATTGCCGTTTGTTCTTTTTTAATTTAGAATTTTTTTTTCATTGCACTGATGTACATACTTGTATTGTAGACAATTAGTTAATTCATTGTAAACAATTGGATATGATTTCACAGGATATTTACAAACACATGATACACGATTTTTTTTTAATGTAATTGAATATTCGATTCCTAGCATATTATCGTGCACTGTTGTAAATAGGAAATTACATGATGTAATTGGCAATTCCAAGTTATGTTTTGGTTTATTATTGTCAGGTATTAGTTGGTTTTTTTTTCCACTTTTTGATTACCATTATCAAGATAACTTGATAATAAAGTCTACTTCGTGTGTTGTATGCTATTTTGTATTAAATCTATAAGGGTTTTTGAGTTCCCGACATTCCAACGTACAGTAATATTGATTATATTTTTGTTTATTGTGAAACTTTGTCACTGGTAATTCCAGCAGTGTTTTTTTAGAAAAATATTTGTGGTTGCTGGAAAACGAATGACCAGTGTTGATTCATCGGTCAGCAGCACAAAGAAGCGTGGAAAAATTTATGGATTCTACACTTTTCTTTTATTTCAAAGGAAGGAGCTATGAAATGTTTCATTTTTTTTTAATCTGAATGTAAAATATGCCAAGAATGAATCCCCTGGTACTAAAATAGTGAAAACAAGAGAGGAAATGTGTTGACGAAAAAATATGACAAAACGCATTATCGATCACATACCTAAATGATTTGTCACAGTTTCGTACTTTAATCATTAAGCGCCAAGTACATTGCCATATGCATATCATGAAAGCTGAGTTATCGTTTTTGGTTTAATCAACTGGTTAATTCTGCTAACCGGATGATTGATTCGGAAAAGGTTGTTTAGTGGATTTGACAGTAAGCAAAGTAATCGATTATTTTCGGCGTGTCTGGCAGTAGGGGTTGGAGACTTGATAATAGGGGGGGGGGTCAAGAATCAGGATTTTACAGCAGTTATCTGTAAAAATGGATTCTCTTTGGTGGAGAAAAGCATTTGTAAACATATCATGCTTCTGAATTATTGATTTTAAATTGTCTTTCTCCAGCTTCATCATTTTGGATGCACTTGTTGCTATGAACTTGGCCAACATGGCTAGGAAGATAACTACTTTTTTCTTTTGAAATTTTTCATGCAAAAAAGTGGGTGATTTAATGAAAATGTCTTGTCTGTTTTTGTACTACAAATTGAAAAGAAAGTGGATAACTCCCTTTATAAAGTGAGGCCATATGTCAAATCTTGTAGTGTGCATTTACATGGGTACAGTATATGCAATACAGGCTTAGTTATGACAACTTGGAACCATATTTCATCTGAAAATTTGAGGAATATTGGCTTAATGGAAATTTCTGTGCTAGACTATGAATTCAAAAGCAAGTGTTGTATTTTTTTGGCAATGTCATAATGTAGCAGGTCTTCTAAATAAGATACATTCAGTATACATGCCTAATGTATGATAATAAATAATGCAGGCATATTGTTATTGTATGATAATACCTGTACAGGCATATCATAGTACGTTTGTTAGTTTTATTTTTGTTTTGTTTTTTCAGTTTTCTGATAGCTTCATTTATTATTTCTAATACAATGCATTTGGTGATTAGAACAATATGGAATGTTATGCTTTCAAGTTTTATTACTGTATATTACTCACTGTTATTTCTAATTAGTGAATAATTCGTTTTAATTATGGGTCTCAAAAACAGATAATACTGTTAATTTAAAACCTGTTTTTAATGAGCTCGGATTTTTTTTTTTGCAAAGGTTTCATATTTCCACGTTGCAGAGGAGGTTTCTTCAGGATCTTCTGCAAGTGCTTTTGAAATGTTGACATTGCGATGATCGATCTTCTATAAATACGGTCTCAATTATGATCAAAATCTGTGTGATTATCATACTTCAATAAGCCTAACATGTTCTATGCCCTTTTAATTTCTTAATCTTGTTTTATTTTTGTTCTTGTTGTTTATTCCTTTTGAAAGGAAGGCACTGGGTCTTTAGGTAGCCCAGCATTGGGTACACAGCTGAGAGAAAGTTGTTGCTTTGGCTGAAGAAGTAAACACCCCTACTTATGTTTTTTTCTCTGCTGTTTCCTTTTCCCCCCTACTTGAGATTGATGGGAGGGATATTCCTATTTATTTTGAGGGGGAAAGATTGTACCTTCATCCAGTATATCTTTCAGGAGAGCCAGTTTTCCCTCTTGTTTCATTTTGCCTTTTCTGTTTTTTCGATTTTTTTTTGGCACTGTTGTGTTCGTTATCAACAGCCTTTGTCTCCGGTCATATACCTACTTGATAATGCGAGTTACAAATGTTTGCAGAAATATTTGGTGCGATGTATCGCTGTTATACCAATATGCTTGAAAGTGTTACCAGTGCCTATTTTGTAATGGAAACGAAAAAACTACACTCTTTACATACATATTTACATCCATCATTAGAAATTGCACATAATGAAGTAGCATTGGCATTTGTTCAATTTTGAATCTTCGAATGGCTCAAAAATAAATTAACTACCAATATTGCTGAAAGTCACATACCATAAAGATTCTAATCCAAGATCATATATGTTTATTTAATAGACTGTATTTATATGTTTCATTTTGTAACTGCACACATGCTGTGCATCCGATAGATTTTCTACCGTTATTGACTTTTTGTGGTAATGAGTTTTTATTCACTTTTTATTACACTAGGACCCTGCTCAGCCTGTAAGTCAGGTTGCAGACCCCTGCTGAAAAAAGTGGAACACAATTTCACTTGGGAATGCATATCAAAGCCTAATAACATATTTACACTTTATTATATTATGTGCATAATGGTCGGGTTTAAAAAGACAATTTAGAAGTAAAGCTAATATACAGTTTAAACAGAGTCAAGTGCCAGTCATACTAGAACTAGACATAGTTAAAAACTGGTGTTAACAAAAAATGTTGGAAACAAGGCACTCCTGTATAGTGAAATTTTTATACATCGAACTTTGATCTGTACTTAGACATTTCTTATGTATAGTATTGTCATTCCTTATATTGATAACAATGAGTTAAGAGATTTTATAGTTTCCAATGTTTTGATTACTTGAATACTTAATATAGATTGTAGATCATGCTTATTGTGCAGTTGATTATTATGTTGATATAGTTACCTCTGTTTTCAATACAATATTCTAAAAACTAGGTCAGAAAAAAAATAATATAACCCTTTTGGTTGATTGATAGTGATTGGTGGTGATAATGAATTATGTAGAGTAAGTAGTAAAAGGATTTTTCCATGTATTTTTTTTTCCAATTTGCTATTGGAGCATCGTGCCATAAAGTTGAGTTGGACACGTTTCAAGTGAAAATTAAAACATAGCTCGGTGAGGAGGATATTCCACAGCCATCATCACACACCACTCTCTACAGACCACCCTCTCAACTTAATTGAATTCGTTATTAATTCCAAAAAATCTGTTGGGAAAATACTCAGCTGCTGTCTCTCTGAATGGAGAGAACGATTCTGGCTAACTTATTCTTGAAGGAGCAATGAATTTTTCATTCTCACACCTAAACATAGATCCGAACAATCCGACAAAATCAGCACAAAAATTATTGTTTTGGAGCTTAGATGTGAATAACCAAGAAAGGTACCATAAAAAGTTTTTTTTTGTATCATTTCGACATGAGGCACTTAACTGTCATACATCCGTTTTTATTTCACATTTCATTATTGAAAACAATTTTTTTTTATTATTCTAACTTTTAAAGCAGTGTTTGATGAAAAACATGTTTGAGGGGGAAAACAAGAGCGTTTGTATTTTGTAGTGAAAAGACGGACGGCCTTCATTTTGTTATTGCCACCACTGCTGCGCTGCTGATGCTCTCCGCCGCCACCAGTGCCTCTGCGAAACCCCCTCTTGGGTGCGAGTGCAAGTGGCCTTCGTTGTCATTTCCTTTGTTTGGGTAATGCTCACGCTTGTTGCTTTGCTTTTTAATCTCTCCCGTCCGTCCAACACGCGAGGAAAGGAACGAAGAAATCGGATGAAGTGCATACTATGTTGATGTACGGTTTTGACTTTGATCAGTTTGAACAGCGAAACGCTTCTCTTGTTGGCAGCTTGTGATGGTTAGGTGGCTGTTGAGCATCAACTTCCCTATGACCAATTGGCAAACATGTTGTTCATCTGACTCAAGTCATGACAAAGAACATGGTGAGTAGCTCTGCTCGTGGTCGGGAGAACCGATGTCTGGTTATGGTTTTCCGTTTTACGTGTTTTTGTTTCCTCGGAGTAGGTTTTCGCTGCCACGGCAAGTTTGGGTGTGGAGATGCCGGATCGAGCCAAGTTACGTTTTGCAACATGCCGATCTTTGCAGTTTGATAATGTCGTTAGCAACAAGTTATTCTCTCCGAGTGTATGCTTTATGCGAGTTTGGGAGTGATAATTTATATTTTTTTTACGCAATTTTATGCAACTTGCGAGATTTTATAAATCAAAGCAATCTAATGAACTGGCAATGCATAGTTCTTAGGAAAAGTTAAAAGTAAAAAAAAAAAAAGACTGTAAAAAAAAAGGTAACTAAGTAGGGTAGAGATAAGACATTCTGGTGTGGGGTAAAGATAATGCCTTCTTCATAGGCCAGAGGAGATTAGAAACATTTACTTTGGAGGAGCATTTTGTTACACAAAAAAATTGCTGTGTGAATAGTTTGTTGAGAGAGAACCAGTAGTAGCGAAGGAAAAAAACGATAGTTTAAAAGGGAAAAAACAAGTACGAGGAGAAATCTTGTTCAAAGGGTTGTTGACATTATTGGATCAACTTTCTTGTCAGGTGAAAGGGGAAAAGAGTGCAAAAATTTTAACCAAGTAAAGCTGTCGATTTTAACATTAGTTGTGCTCTTTAAAAAAAATATACAATTTACATTCTACTTGTCTTGTTTCGAAAATTGGTGAAAACCACATACGGAACTTTAGTTTATACTTTATCCAACCATTTTTACTAAGGTATGAAACAGAGGCTGGATTGGTTTTTAAATTTAGAACTTCCCTTTGTATAAATATTTTATCACTTGTTTGTTGACTTGTTTGTTATTTTTTTAAATTTATAATTTTTTGGTTATTACAGTACAGCTTACTTAATTTCTGATGAATGCAGTAACAGTATCTTAATGTTTTGCACTAGCAAAATACTTTATATAAACTTGCATTTGCATTCAAGAATGTTTTGTGTATTTACTAAGCATTAGAATGTTTTTATTTAGTGAACCCTCAGCCACTGTAGAGCGATACGTGACTTTTAGTCTAAATTTTATTAAATTTGTAATTTTTTTGATGCTTTAGTATTTGAGAAAATACTAAAGCATATAACATCTTTATAAATCTTTTCTCTATAAAAGCATCTTTATAAAAAATACTATAATGTTTTGTATAATATTTATTAAGTTTTTTGGTCAAGACATGTGGACATCTAAGAGTTTCACTGTAAATATTATTCATGCCGAGTTCTTGGAATGTTTTGAAACAACACTCAATGAAATCGATGATGTAAGATTTGTTGTACCAAGACAGTTATGTGAGTAGTATAAAGTGTGAACTAACAAAGATAAATCATTGAACGTATACTGTACATGTTTATGCAACAATGCTGAACGTTTGATTCTCAATTTATGAAATTTTAATGAGATTTTGTGCAGTATTGTGAACAAACGCTTTGTAGTTTTTTTTTTATCAGAATTCAGTACGTGCAATCTTGCTTTATATGAGACGTTTTGAAGAACAATTTTGTTGTACCAAAACAGTTATGTGACTGACTGGTATGTGTACTACAAAACTAACAAACTGCTGAACGTATACATGTATATGCAGCGGTATTGAACGTTTTTGGTCTTTGGTTTATGAAGTTTTCGTGTGTGGTTTTGTTGGGTATTTCTCAGTGAACAAAAACACTTGCATCAGCTCTAGTTTTTCATTTCATGAGAATTGACGTTTTTGCAAATTGTATAGAATAGGTTTGAGGAACATTTTTTTGCAGCGCGTTAAAAACGTTAATGCGCTTGTTGATGTTTAGATAATATCAACTATTTAGACTTGATTGTGTGTATCATTTACCAGTCATAATTCATCTTGATATTTTTGTTTGTATAGTAAATTCGCACAATTTTATTAACGTTATAATTTATTTTTTTTGATTTCACAGATAGCACCATCTGCAAAGAAGTTGTGGGGAGTGGACGACAATAAACCTGAAGAAAGTAAAGGCTTGTTTTTAGGCGATCAGTGGAGAGATGCGGCATGGAGCACGGGTCATCCATCAGGTATGTTAAATAATCTCAACCTGTTGTCATTTTATTTTGATTGCTACATCGTAAATGAGAAAAGTAATTTGTCAGTTTTGTGCTCCTTTCATGGTTTTCATTCGTTTCATGTAAGACTGTGTTGGGTTTGCAGAACACGCTGTGTCACAACCAATAATGGTTCAGCGTCGTTCAGGAAGTTATCCTGGTGGCAGTGGAGATGTCAGCTCTGTTTTATCCCCTCGTTCTTCAGAGACAAGTGGTTTAGGAGTGAAAATGGTAGAATACGTGTTGGGTAGTTCGCCCACGACAAAGGATTTGGACAGCCGTATATCGAGGCTTGGAATTGTAAGTTCACTTTGTTGTCGTTTACCCTGCAATCTCTAGCTTTTTCGTTTAGCACCAAAAATATTGTTTCTTGCGATCCCACTAGTAAATTTAACTAGCTTAGTCACCTTTGATGCATTTTATGTGCATCAATTTTATTTTATTTTTTTGCCTTTGTGTTACTCTTCTGAAAAACTTCAGTTTCAAAAAGAGCGTCAAAAAGGGCAGAAAGTATGTTCTTCTTTTCTTGGAAGTTGTTTGAACGTGCTGTCATTTTGTAGCATGTTTAAGATTCAAGCGTGAAGATACAGGTGGTAGATGCAAAGTGTAGCACTATTTGAGTTTCCAATATTTGTATAAAGTTTTGGGTAAAATTTAATTTCATGCTCTATCATCATGTAAAGGGTGCATCAAGTAACGGGTCCATTTTGTCTCGTTTTTTTGAGAAGTCGTCATCTGAACAAGAAGATAAGAAGAAAGACAAAAACTCTTCTTACGACAACAAAGCCAAAGATCAAGATAATGGAAATGTTCAGACCAATGGCATAATGCAAAATGGCCTCGAGGATGAAAAGAGCTTTAAGTATGTTGGTTGTTTTTTCCTTCCTTTCTTTCTTAACAAATTATCAACCATTTTTTAATTGTGGAGGCATTTTTCCTATAAGTTTACCTCTTCGATTTACAGTCGTACTCCTGGTAGTCGCCAACCATCTCCCAGCGAAGATGAGCTTAACAAGAACCCTGCTCCGCTCGGAAAGCCCGAAGACATGATGTCGAACCAAGTAGCAGCTACGGCAATGCCACAACAATCGCTCTCCTTCGATCCACATCTTGATCCTGTGGCAATAGACACAATTCCTTTTGATTACAGTTCTCAACTGATGCCATCCATGGATTCACCTGTTCTTGATTACACAACTCAAGTGAGCTATTTTAACGATACTGTTTGATTAGTACAGGCAACTCTTGGTTTCAGTCATTCACTCACAATTTGTACATTTTGTTTGTCTTTAATATTTTGATGATCGGACGTTCGCCGTATACAACATGATACATATTGTTCATAATGCATGCATTACAATTTATATGTATGCCTAAACAATATTATAAACATATTGTATAGACAATTTGATATTTAGTGGATGGTTTTAATATTTTCAAATGGCTGCTAGCTTAAAAACTCAGGAACGCAAGGTTCATAATTGTGAACATTTTGGAACACAACTTTGTAAATCAAGAATTACCTGTATTTAGTTTTATTTACATCTGCTGGATACAGTGTGTTGCTAGAGTCATGCGAAGAGAGAAATCTTCTCAGATATAGGTCGTTTCTTCATTTATTTTGCCTTTGTGTTACTCTTATAGAATTGTGTTTCCAATAAGAGCGTCAACAAGGCATACATTAATTCATTTTCACTTCAAATTGATAATCGCTGAATATATTGACAAAAATGTTCAGTGTTTGATAGAAAAAACAGTGACTTTAAAATTACTATGAAGCTGCTTTGCTGGTTTAGCAAAATTTATTAGAATGTGCCAGTTAAGTAAATCATTTTTCACTATTATTTCGAGGAAAAAAATTGGTTTTTCTTGTGTTTAGATTGTTAGTGAGTCTGATTTTCTAGTTTAAATATTGATATTTGGATATAAAGTCTTACATTTATGCAATTTTCCTTTGCTTTTGTGTATGCGATTTTGCTATAATGCGGAAGTGGTGTACAAGTGGATGAATGCTATTGCAACTGTCGCTTTTCCACCACAATGTGTAAAGCGGGTTTTACGTTCAAAAGCAAAAGTTTTTTTCCTGACCCCAGCATGCAACACGTGCCGTGACATCATGCATGCCTCGAGCAAACCTCCTATGCTTGGCATGGTAGGTTAGCTCTCATGAGGGCCCCGCGGTGGCCTAGTGGTTAGGGTATCCACCTCCGGTACTCTAGTTGGTGAGTTCGCCTCCCACTCGTGC
>JAQIWH010001770.1:0-28896 GCA_034695005.1 Cryptops parisi
AACATGTCTTACTTAGCAATAATTTTTAACTGCTTATGTATTGATTTGCCTTGATTTCGTATTGTTGTTTTGTCTCTATTGGGATGTATATACACAAATAAATAAATAAATAAATAAATAAATAAATAAATATTTTCCAAAGCAAACCAGCCTAGCTAGGTTATAAGTATAGAGGGTGATTGGTTCCTACTTTTCACCAATCGCTATTGGTTACTACTTTTCTCGTATAACTTTCAAACTAATGGACAAAATGTGAAATTTGACACACAAATACCTTGGGGTGTATGAAAAGCATTATGATCTCATGGCAAGTGTTGAAACTGGTCGCCGTATCATCAAGGCAGTACTGAAGATAATCAGTACGGAGTTCGTTGTCGTCCAACTGATTACAGTTGGAATACGTACAAACCCATAGAATACGTGATGGTGAATACTTTGCGTAGCATGAAGACATGTGTCCAAGTGCAAGCATGTTATTGGCGACCACGTTCAAAACTTGCTATGAGATCATCATGCCTCTCATACACCAAGGTAGTTCTGCGTCAAATTTTACTGAATTACGTCCATTAGTTTGAAAGATTAGTAGAAAGGCAGGGGCTGATAGTGAGTGAAACACTCTAAATTTACAGCATTTAATAGTATATAGTAGCTGCAATACAATACATGTAGTTACAGCACGAACAATATTAGGATTGTAACTACAACTATTTCAATGCGAGAAACTTAGTTACGATTGAAAATTGAAAGCAAGTAACAATTATTTTCAAAAAAAGATTCTTAACTTTTTAACCTTTTACCAAATACTTCGCATAGCCCGATGTTTACAAACAAAACCCGCTTGTATAGCCTGCAGCATCAGCATCGTGTTGATAATTAAATTCGATCAATAGTTTTAAAATAATTAAAAAACAGTCGACGTAAATTTATCAATGACAAAAGCACTTTAGAAATTTGGTGCCAAGCGCAAATCTCCTCCTCTTCTTCCACGTTTTCCTCTCACAAATCAAAATAATAAAATAACGTTTGACAATAAACGGCACTTAATAACGCTTAATTCAATAGAACCTATCTCGTTCACTGTCTCAACGACTGACTTTTAGCAGAGAGAGAGAGAGAGAGAGAGAGAGTGAAATGGAATAAGTCTTGTAATCAGTTGGAAGTTTTACCAATCTCTTTTGCAAATGGATGAAAACGGATAAAAGGGAGAAAAAGTGGGGGGTAGGGGGGGGTTGGAAGTCTTTCACGAGGAAATGGGAACCTTTGCCGACGAAGACTCGGGTTTTCGTGGGAGACTTGATAAGAATCCGTTCGTTAAGCGCTAATTACAAAACGGACACGTTTATCACGTGCTCGCTCTTTATCCCCCACCCCCATCCCCGCTTTTCTGGGAGAATTACGAATGCGAATGACGTGTTTATCTGACGTCATCGGCGCTTATCTCGGCCTTCGGTGCAAGGTTTCACTTCTCACGAACAAAAGAAATTCCCTCAACGTGCCTTAAGAGAAATGCACTTCACTCACACCCAAAGAGGTTTCGGTTAATCCATCCCACCGACTTTGTCGAAGAAAGTGAGAGGGAGAAGGAGAGAGATAAAAAAAGAGATAGAAACAAAGAAAGAAGGTTAACGAACGAACAAGTGTGTGTGTGTGTGTGTGTGTGTGTGTGTGTGTGTGTGTGTGTGTGTGTGTGTGTGTGTAGTATATGCGCGAAAGAAATTATATTCAATGTTTTTGATAATCGAACCAAAACAAAAAAGGTTTTTCTTGCATTTCATCGATTAACTTAGACCTGTTTTGTCATACACTAGCAACATAACAAACTTGATTTGCACAATGAATCACACATATTCGCAAGTTCGTCAATTCACGATAAAGTATTTGAAACGTCATTCAACATTCGTGACAGATTGTAGTCAATCTGATTCGTCGTTCGTGATTATCTTCTTACCCCTAACAATTTTCTTATTTGTTATATCGGTAAAATACGAGGTGCGAAAAGTGTTTTTACTTGTTGTCAACGAAAACATTCTTACCACAGAGAAAAAAAGAGGGGGGGAGGGAGTAACCTTTTACATAGTTTAATAAACATAACCATAACAACGTGAGTGTATCTGACACTGCCAGTTTAAACGTTAAAAACAAATCACGATGAGGGTGTACAGAAAGCGGAATTCTACTTTGTAATGAAAAACATAGACAATAGCCTATGTAACCCTCTGCTGATCCACTCCAACTTAGGTAGAAAGTCTCATGAAAATCGGTTTGTTCGTTTTTGAATCATGCAAGGACAAACAGATATTAAAAATAATTAATGTAGATAACCGTTACAAATATAAATTTACGTTATTTTGAAAAAAAAAATCCGTGTAATATACAAATATGATATGACACAACAGCCACAAAACTAAACATCCGGAACCTAGATTTGAATTGTGTGCAGTGCGGTTATGATGATCACTTTAGGACTAGTAAATTTTGATAACAATAACCGATTGATAACATGGATTAAAAACATTAAACAGTGGTTTAAGACCGACTGTTTATGGTAACAAAATCCGATTATCCTTGATTATAATAACCGGATTTTACTGTACTAAAGCTACTATATAAACAACATAAAAGCCAAGTGGGTCTCTCAGTGCCTCTGTTTCCATGACAATTAAAAGCAAAAGTAAGCAAAACATAACAAAATAAAGTTGTCACCATACCGACACAAACATAAGCAGTAACTAACGAGATGAAATAAACATAAAACACCAGCTCTAACAATGTTGCAAAGCAACATGAGTTAATTCGATGAATTATGTTTATTGAATCAATCGCCTCCTGTCGTTATTGACGGGCAGACAGCTAATGTATTGAAGAAAAACCATCTTTAATAACGTTCCTTAATTTACGCACATTTAACATTGTTCGGTTTATACTTTCCAATAATCAATCGAGCAACAGCATTATTTTTATTATCAGCATCATCATCATCAGTATCAACAGGCAGCTTAACGGGATGAAACGACGAACGCGACAACGACGACGACGACGACGACTTTTCTCACGACACACGTTGTTGGCCATCGCTCGAGCGATTCGTTTTCTTTGCCTCACCGGTTTGCCAACCCTTAATTTTCTGATGGGTGTCGGCCTTATTTATGCAAATTGAATTTCAGTTCATTACTCAAAAGGATCTTACGATGGCCTCATTAGGAAATTTCGCCCTGGCACGTCAAGGCTTCGTGATCCGATCGCACAATGGCTTTCTCTTGGTTTGGCACCAGTTGATTGGCGCCCCTCCCCCTTAAACCCCTCTTCTCTCTCTCACACACACACATCCTTTTGCCCCCCTTATACCCTATATCCCCCTCTTTTCCATCCAGCTATTGTCAATCGGTAATCTTCGTCCAATGGGAAATAGCCGGTCGTTCTGAGAAGGTCCTCCACATCTGTCGGCTTCCATTATTTTGGAGCTTCCTTAATCGAATTGGATGGTAAATTTCAATGCGCCTAATGCAATTAATTTGTAACTGACGAATCCATAATGAGATTTCAAACACTCCGAACGGACTGCCGAACGTGCCACAACCACACACACATCGACGGTTTTACTTCAACCCTCCGCTTTTTTCGCTCCTTGTTTAACTTAACCCCCTTCCCATCCCCACCCCCTTTTCCTCCGAAATTAATTTTCCAATTCTGCGTTATGGATCTATTAAAATGCCGTTAATTTAGCCAAATGACAAAGAGAGAACGCGAAATTGTGAAAACCGTGAGTCCAACCAACTAACGAGACACGTTAAACGACCTACAACTCTAAGCTATAAAAACAAGGGTAAAGGATTAATTTTCATAATAAGCTTAAAGAATAGGACTCCAATAAAATATAGATGTATTCAATTCTTGATTTATTTAAATGTAGAAGTTATTATAAAACAAACTTCTCAGCAATTACACTGCAATTCAACATGTTTCGGGGGTCTAATGTTCCATCCAATTAAAATATTTTTCAATCCATTTCAACGGTGATCATTCGAGAAGTAACGTAATCTGAGTAGCTAAGCTTACTGGACCTATCCAACACGAGACCCTAGCAGCTGCATCGAGTCCAACAAAGAGAAAATAATAGAAAAGTCGTGGTCTTTTTGCTAGTGACATTTTCCCATCGTTCCGCTAATTGCCTAAGCCTAGTTATTGAAAATAACAACACAAAAAAATGCTTATTTCACACGACTCATATTACAACACAAATAAAATTTGGTTGTGACCAATCACAATAAACGATGCGAAAATCTTGTTGACAAGATAACGTTTATAAACCGCTAAGTACTGTATATGTATTTTATGTATATGTTACCGGCAATGTATAGAATACCTAGGGATTCTATAGAATGTCTTACGTTCTTTTGGCAACGTATGAAATAACATCTTGTATACAAATATTTAATTTTAAATTTAACTCAAACTTTCATGGGACCACATTACACACAAAATAGATATACGTAACAAACCATATGATATAAATATGAGGAAAAAAAAGGCAAATATTTGTTAGAAGAAAACAGTTGTGTATTAAGGTTAATTTAAGTTGGTTTTCAACATTATCTTTATGAAAAAATTAAAGTTCAAATTTAAGCCTAAATTTAAACCAAACTTAAATTCTTGCTTGACATAACTAATTTCAATGCCAATTTCATACATTGCTTAAACCTTGGTATTCTATAGAATATCTAGCTATTTTATACAATGTTCGAATTTTATGCATTGCTGTAGCACATACTATATTGTATAACTTATTTTATATACTAACACACACTGTCAAATCTGAAATCGCTAAAATCATTACAAGTTTCTGTTATCAAAAATTCGCTGCTAATGAAGGAGCCCGCAAAACTACAGACAACTCTTCTTTGCTATTTCTCGAAAATAAGATTCAGTATATTTGTCGAGAGTTTCCTTCGGCGCCCTTTTCTTACCCGAAGGAATCAACGGACAGGAGATTGACAATGAAAATCCTCTTTCCTGTTTTTCTTCGTGCATAACAACAAGTTTGTTCTTACGCCTGATTAAACTGACAAAAACAGAAGTTATTTTAGAAAGGGAAAAGAAAGTGAAAGATAGAGAACCAGAAAGAGAAGACAGAAAAACAACACAACCAATAAGAGGACAGAATAAAGATAAAAAAAACATAGAACACGACCAAAAAATTAAATGAACTAAAAAATAAAAATAAAAATAAGATGCATTTTTTTATCGAAATAGTGAAAAGAGCTGACAAGATGATTTTCTTTGATAGAAAAGTGTTTTTTTTTTTATCATCTCTCTATATATTTTTTCAAAGTGTCCTTTTGCAAAACGTGAGTAAGATATTGACGAAGGATGAAACGTTGAATTGCATGTAAACAATCGTTTTTGTGTGTACATTGTAAAAATACTTCTACAACAGTCTCTCGCTGATCGCTGTTGAATCGTTTTTGAAAATTTAAGCGCGAACCAAAAATTGATTTTCATACGAATTCATGGAAATCAAATTCATTTTCAGTATTCAGAAACCTTTATCGAAAATACATATTAAAAAAATTAAACAATAATAAATATTAAAACTAAATAATTACCATCATTTATTAACTAATGTACATATACTGTAACTATCACATATACGGTAAAGTACTAAAAGAAATTTGTATCTTCTCTATACTTTCAAATGAATATAAAAAATATAATCAAAGTTTAACTACTGGATTTTAAGCAGGTCTAGTCGTTTAAGCTGCATTTTCATGCTGCACGTCGAGCGCGAACACTCGATGTTCTCTATGCTTTTTGTTTGCACCAAAATGTGCGAAACATTCAAACGTGCGCATTTTCGCGCACATGGACATCCTTACATAAAGATTAGCACTTGGCGGACGGTTGAACTTTTGAAGCGTAAAACAGTTATTTGAAATAAAAATGAAAACAGCTTTAAACGAACAGCGTGACACATAGCGAGAGTTTGCTTTATATATAATCACAATTTTCGCATATTTTTGCGTAGCAATTGTCCATTTTTAATACTAAATAATTGTCAAGTTCATCTCTTTCTCGTGAGTTTGGTGTGTGATGTGTAGGGTTTGACCACTTTGCTTACCAATTACTGCGTTTTGTGTTAACTCGCTTTTCGTTCGAATGACGCATTAATCAGTTCCGCAACTTCACTCCGGTGTCGGTAAAAGATAACAATTGGCTAACCATCGATTAGAATGCGGTCATCAGCTAATCAATGGCTAGATTGACCGAACGAAACGAAATTTATGTTGCCATTCCACTCCCCCGAAAACGCGCTGACCTATTAAATCAACGGCCAGCGAAAATGAACAAGAAAAAGAGATTTAATCACTCGAGTTGACGATACCTGGTAGTTAATGAAACACGCCACGACGAAAACTGACCTCACTACATAAATAATCAACACTTACTATCCTACCCATACATCACATGCGACGACGTTACCAACATTACCACAATTTAAAACAAAAATTGTCATTTCGATTATATAGTAACGTCATAAAAAAAAACGACAACACAAATAATAAAACTCATAACTAAACGACTTTTTCATTTAATCTACATGGTGTCTGAAAATTATGTTTACAGCTTTTATCCATTTAGTGTTAATACTGAAAATTATCTTTACAGTAATAATACTACATGGATGAAAGCTGAAAATATAATTTTGGCAGATATACTGTAGTTTAAATAAGAAGGTCCGTAAAAAAAATTTTCGGACACCCTGTATTTCACTGATCACCATCATGAACTAACCAATGTGAATCGAAAAGACCAAGAAAAATAAAATACAAAGGGGAATCGTTTGGGATAACGGAAAAAGGAGTGGATTAGTGTCTACTACTCATTACATTCGACGCACGTTCTGTTGTTGCTAGTGTGACAGCGTCGCGACATTGGAAAATGAAGTGCTGGGCGCCCCCTCAAATCCAATTGCAAACCCAGTGCGTGTTGCTGTGTTGTTGCTTCTGTTGTTGTAGTCACAGACACCCCTATGACAGCTTTGTCCGACTGATTTTCTTACTGGACAAATCAGTTATATTAATCATTGTCACGTACATTTCCTTTTCTGCATGTCATTTATTCAAACAATTTTTTTTTGAGTAAATAATCCAATTAAAAGATGTCATAATGTCATAAAGAAATAATAGCTATTCAACCTTATGTCACTCGAATTCAAAACCTTTTTCTTCATAGGTTTTTTAATCTTTGTGCATTATTTCTAAAAAATAACATCAATAAATCCGGTTATTGTGATCACTTTGGAAATGATACGTTTAGATAACAATAACCGGTTAATAATATTAAGCAATAGATAAAAACACAGTGTCTTGAGACTGGCTGATAACAATAGTCGATTGATAACATTATCTGTGATCACAATAACCGGATTTCACTGTTTTAACTTGAGTTAAAATCTATTTGGTCATAACTAATTGAATTGGCGATTTTCGCTATTCTGTTAAGGTCACTGAAAAGGCTATAGACATTTTATGAGTGGGGAACACCAACACCTGCTCTCAGTTGGAAACCTGCTTCTTTGAGTCAACGTTAGCTACAACAAAAAAGTACACACAAAACACCCAGGATTCAATCTATTTTGCTTTTCTAGAACCCCGATGAAAAAAAAAGTGACTAACCAATCGATAATAATTGAAAGATCATTCACAATAAAACTACAGATTTCAAAAGCGAACACGACTAAGCATTTCTCGAAAGTATAAAACATTACGTGGTAACAAAAATAACCGTAAATAATTGCACATAAACAATTCACGTAAAAACAAAAAATAAATGAAAAACTGCGTAAAAACAATAAATACCACGTGAAAACGCAAACTGACTAACTTCTGAACACTTTTTCATCGATAAATTTATTGTTGATTTATTTTTATCATTTAACTAGAAGCGTCCGTCAATAATGACGGGAAAAATAAAATATGTATTTTTTTAAATCATTGATTTATTGCGTATTCCTCAATAAATCACAACAATTTTCGTGAACGATATCAATCACAACTTACATGTTTCGTCACTTTTTATTTAAGATTTAATCGAATAAAAAATCATATATAATGGTAAATCATGATTTAAAATATATGTAATTAAAAGTCACACTAGTACATTTAAAATTTTCAATACACAAAAACTCGAAAAATGTGACAAAATTACCTAATATTGTATTAAACTATTGTTTAGGTAAACGTTAATTTGTTTTTCAGATAAAATTTTATTTTATAAAACTCCTTAATTTATATATTCACACAAACTGTTTGAAGGAAAAGCGTTGCTGTCCGGATGGACTTTTCTGCTATACGTGTCGGCACTGCGTGAAAACGATAATCGGGGGGAGCTTTTGCGTTATTTACATTGCGTTGCTTGGTTCACTAATAAAACCTCTATTTTTAAATATAAATTACTAAAAGCAGCACTTTGTGTTAAGTTTTAGTTAAACTGTTATATTTTTACATAAATCTGGGTAATTATAATATATTTCTATGTATTATAATTATAGTATATGAAGTAATACTTCATACACATTTGTGATTATAAAATTCACTCACAACATCTGTGATATTCTACACGTGTTTTATTTTAATTTTGTGTTTTATTTTATTTAATTTTATTTTTAAAGTCAAAGCAACTGTTTGCCAATTAACCTATGTAAAAAACAGTTTGTTTTTCTTTACACGAAACCGGTTTTTTAATACAAAAGTCTGATATCGCATATACACCTAGAAGGAGTCTGACACCACAGGGACAGGTTTTCTTAAGATTCTCCCGTTTATTGCTGAATCATGAAACTCTGTTCCATCTTAATCACCCTCATCTCATCATCGTTTCTGCGTTTCTGATTTCAATAAAGTCTTGAGAACCAAGTGACACAGCTGTAAGACCAGTCGGTACCCTCGTTAAACTCCAAGTACTTACCCTACGTCTATAGAACGTTTCGAAAATTCGACAAAACTAGCCAAAGTTAATTTTGTCGTACAAATTGGTAGGTACCTTCCTTCCTGATTGGTGTTCGACTGGTATTAACAAACTCAGATCGAGAATCCGCCACCAAATAGCGTTCTCACGTTGCGAATGAGGGGGGTCATTATTAGTGTTAATCGAGCCAACATGTCGTCGAGTGTAACCGTACATTAATGGTGACGTACTTGGCGAGTGATTTATGAGATAATGCCGGTGCCGGTCACGTGACTGTCTCTTTCGGCTACTAGTTACTTGGTCGTCGCGCTTCGTTCACTCGCTCTCTCTCTCTCTCTCAGTATACCTACTAGTGCGACTGCTGCTGTTAGTGCAACCTCGGTGGCAACATTAATCATAATTATGGACAGCGTTGAATCGAGAACACCCCCTCCCCAACAACATATCTAAAAGTGAGGGTCTTTGGAACAACGTCAAATCAGTGAGGAACGCCAACCGTTCGACACGTCCTCCACCTACTACTCTTTGGCGCATTTTTCGACAAATTAACGCTTAATGTAATTATCGAAATGCTTTCATGCATCAGGCCTCTCGAGAGAATTGAAATTGATGCGGTCAAAGGCGTCCCTGCAACACCTTCCATTTCAAGCTGGGCTCATAATCCAGTTAACAGGCGGGACTAATCAACAAGTTCAGTTAGCATTAGTATCAAGTAAAAGTTATGGCAAATTTGAAGAAAAAAATAAAATAAAAATAAAAGTGAGAGATTAACAACATTTTCCTAACTGCGAATCACAAAGCAGAAAATCTAAATGACCAAAGTGAAAGAATTTTAAGTTTTTAAAATACCTAAACTAGCACTAAAGTTTTCTTTAAATTAACTGCCCGTCAAAAAATCAAAAGAATACGAATATTAAAATAATTCTTCATCAACCAAAAAAAAAAAATCGTTATTTAAACTATAGATTGATTTGTTTGTTGTAAAAAATATATATATACAATAGCTTTAAAACAATTCATTTTTGTATAAAACATTTATTTTATACAGTTTGAACCAAAATTGGTCCAATTGACATCATTAACGCAATAATAGGCGGTTCGTGGCGTTGTCACCCATCTGGTGACATTTTAATATCTTTCGTTGTATTTTTTTTTAATATTAAAAATTTTAATTACAAAACTTGATTGATTGAGGCGTTGATTTCATAGCGCGTGACGTAACGAAAATCAAAATTTGTCGCAAAAGTGTCAGGTGACAATTTCAGTCAGTTGACATGCCGTCTAACGCACCGTTATCAATTGCGAACCTATCGATTGACAACCCGATATATAGAGTACTGTATATATACCCGATTAAATCTCGTTCACTGACTTTACTGAAAGCAACCGTATACATGTTATACACATTTAAACAAATCTACAATTACACAGTCAATTTTCAAAAATCGAATTCTATTTTCTATTTTCACGAAACCCGCAAATGTTCATGAAATAAAAAAAATGTTTTTGATTGAACCTTAATTTCGTTTCCCAATCAATCAACGTTTTGAAAAATAAAACAAAAACACCTCGAAATGAACAGCACTTAATTAAGAAAACGAGGAGTGGTTTATGAAATAGGGGAAAAAAGTTTCAACTTTTACATTTCAATTTCGTTCGAGTTTAGGCAACCAGTTGCTACGACTAAAGTCAAACAACGAATCAACCAACCTCGAAATAGTACCACAGCCATAATGAACGATACCGTTTGGGTTTAAACTTAGGCTTGGCGTGAAGTAGCAGAGCATACGCCTCGAATGATTCCACGTGGGCTGCTGAATTGAGAAACGTGAATCGTCCATTTCCGTAGCAGTTTTCCACGAGCATCAAAACTTAGCCTGTTGTTCTGTTCAACGTCAGTAATCACTGAGCGCGCGTTTGCGCAGACGCCTTTTCAACTGGTGGTGTGCGCGCTGCGAAAATTGCTAACTGGTTAACTAAAGCACCGCGTGAACGCTATTTTAATTTACTGGGGTTTACAAAGTAGCAGTTGCACGTGTGCAAACGTTGGTGCTTTCGAAATTTAGCAAATCGGAAATAAAGCCATTTTTTCCGAGTACCAGTAAAAGTGGATGTCCATTTGCGCGAAAACGTGCGCGTTTGAGCGTTTCGTGATGAAAATAAAAAAGCATGGAAAACATCGAGCGTTCGCGCTCGACGCGCCGCATGAAAATCCGGCTAAAGCGTTACTTAGCAGATTAACGTTTTTGATTTAGTATTTAAAGGAAGCCTAATAATGACACAAAGCTGATACAATTGTATTTTTTTGAGTTTTTCTGTAAACTTTTTGGTGCAGTCTTTTATTGTCAGGTTCCTTTAGACCGGAATAAAGTTTATAATTAAGAACAGTAAGCTAATGAACTATTCAAATGCGTCAAGATTTAATTTAGAAAATCTACGCTATCGAAGTCACAAACTCTCGTGTAATTGATCATTTGAAAAAGAATGTACGGTTGACGTGTAAACATTGCTTGACAAACCGCGCATTATTTTTTCGAACAAAGTACCTTTACCAAAAAATAATACATTTCCGCAACACGATCAACACTATTATTTCCAAGGGTGACAAAAATATATGTCCTTCTTCGTGTGCAATTGCCATTCATTTCACCCTTCAACCCTTTCATTCTCCGTTGGGACAGTGCTGTTAATATGAAAACCACCATTTCTTATTTTTGGGAGTCATCATCCACCCCATGAAGTTAAACGAGAAAAACTCTACTACGGAAGTGTAATAAAGCTAGGGAAGAGGACAATATCGCGCGAGACTCCCGGTGGACAATGTGGCGCTTCCCCGCGGAGCAATAACACGCCTTCCCATCAGAGAGACGCCTCGTTTGCGCCAGGTCACATTGGTAACAGTGCAATTTGTCGACTGCGTTTGATTCGCCAGATGTTGACTCCAATAGGCAACAATGGTGACGGACCGAAAACCTAATTCGGCGACTCTGTAACGATTGTCAAGCAAGAATATGCATGACTCTCGATTCTTACTGCGACAGATTGTAATATACAGTAACCAAAGTAAAATTCTCCCCTCGACCACAATCATAATGACCTTCGATGAAAGGCCGTGAGAACAAAGTAAACTTCTGTATTGAACTTATAGACGTCTAGTAATGTTCTCACGTAAAGAAATTATTTAAATGCAAGACTTTCTTAATTTTCACAAATAAATGTACAATAGGAAAACAAAACACAAAACGAAAAATTCTTGTATGTTACCGAACCTCAAATCCCTAATTATTTTAAACGTTACTTATAGATCTCTAACTATAAGACTCCAATCTGCGTGCGTGCGTGAGTGAGAGTACGTGCGTTTCCTCTTTTTTGTTATTATACTGTGTTTATTATTATTATGGTAAGGGGAAAGTGGAAATGTGTGTAGTCACATTTTGTAGTTAGGTGGACCTCTAGTATATTTCCTATTGTAATTTAGACCTTTTAGACTTAAATTTTAAAATAAAAAATCAATCAATCAATATTATCAAGACATTTCCATTTCCGACCTAAGAAATTGCCACGTCCAACACTCCACTTCACACTCAATTTACATTCTACGTATAATATAGAGCCAACGTGTTGAATCGGATCCGAAATGGTAGCACAGTAGCCTCTTCAACTAGATTACTCGCACCAACGTTAATTAGCGAAGATGAAGATAAGTTCCTAGCGAACGTCCGGGTCAATTCTCGTTAATGATCTTTTAGCATTACCCACCACCTGCTTCGCAAAGCTAAAAAAAGAAATGCTCTTCGTTTCCGAATTAAAGGAAAACCCCTTCCGGTTGTCTTAATTCTGATGCGAAAAAGCTTTTTTGTTTATATCTTCAAATCACCTTCGACTCGTTGTTGTTGAAGAAAACTGCTAACTATCGATTAGTAGTAGAAGACGCACCTTCCTAATTGAAGTGCTTGCAAAGCTAATGTCAACGACGAGCGACTCACACCTCACTCGAATATAAACATCGACTTTAAAAACTCAATTTGAACGCAAGGTGTGGTGGGATACGTTGTGAGATAAACATCGCTTTGTACAAAATGACAAAAAAAATTTAATTACCAACGGGTCTAAAAAGTAGAAAGCGTTCGAACTGTTTTTAAAGTGCATTTAGAAACACCTGCTTGAAATTTTAACAATGCAGGTTTGTTTAAATTTACGCGTTAAGATGATTTCTTGAGATATTCGCGTAAATCTTTACGCGAAATCTTTACGTCTTTTATTGTGTTAGATTTGCGACACGTTGGCTTTTTGCATTGGCGCACATTATCTCCTCCTCAATTGAACTAGTGAAATATAAATATAATAACGCGACTGTAAACAATGAACAACCATCTTAAATCACCCCTAAACAACCCATTACAACATCGGTGTCACTATTTTCAAGAAATCATAAATTGGGTTGGATGTACAACGACACAAACAACAAATTTGTCATTTTGTAAAAATCTCATATGAAAAATAGCCGACCCCAGTGAAAAATTCCACCACCCCGTACAACGAATTGCGTAATGAAAACAAACAAAAAGCTTTTCCGTCATTTTTTACGGGCTATTCACCTGTATAAAACATTCGCGTCGAACTGACTACGCACAGTAACATCTTTACCTGTAGTTTATTATAGCACGAACGAAATACAACCACAATTTATAAACATCAACCGTGACAAATCCACCTTCAAACAGAAAAGAAAAAACAACAATCTCCGAATCAATACATCGGCGTTAGTATCCTATAAAACCATCAATTTTAGCAAAAACGACCCCTACGAACTTTACCCACTCTCCATTTCACTATCGCATAAGAGGCAACCATTCTTCAGAGCAGCAACAGCAGCCTTTGGATACGTCAGAGTTCATGATAGAGGTGTTGAAGCGTGTATTTCCTGTTTGCGGCTACGGATCTCTCTGGGGGCAAAAGACCCAGAGGGGGCCTTGAAAGATGGGTTGTGAGAGCGCACACTGGTGGGTGAAGGGGGTTAAAAGCATGAGAAAGTTCCCGTCCGATCGACAGGTGGCGCTCGGCTGACCCTTCGTAGTTGGCAGCGGTGGATTTCTTGTGTGAGTCATGGCCGAGGGGCCGACGAGGGCAAAGCAAACATCCACAGCTCACATACACACCGAGGGCCCCAAAGGCCCTCCCAAACACCCGGGGAAACGTCGAGACCCTTCTGTCGAAACTCTATCTCTTTGCATAATAGCTTGTTTTCCAACGAGTATACCAACAGTAAGCTGCTGCTGCTGCTGATTCTGCTGGCAAAAGCGGATTGGGAAAAGTGGGTTTTCCGATGGTTGTCGAATGTGTTTACGCAAATTAATTAATTACAACGGTGAATCACGTGATTAAACCAACAAGCGGGCGAGTAGGTGGAGTTTTAAAAATAAAACGGGGGATGAAAAGATTATTTTTATTTCATATAGTTTTCCAATACAGACTCATCTAAAATCGATAAATGCGTTTCTTCATTTTTATTTTAGTTCGAATTCATTATATGGGGTGATTCAAACATCTTTTTTCTCTAATGTATTGAGTAGATGTGCACATAACAGTTAGTTTTGTTTTTTACATGTATGGCAAGGTAAACAACAATTAATTTTCGCACATTGACTTAATTAACTTCATCGCAACTTGGGGATCTCGGGGGGGGGGGGGGTCAATTTTTATAATTTTTTTTGTAGAAACACACGTGTAAATACACAAGTGCACATGTCGAATGTAATCATTAGGTTTTGAGATTGTACGCATGTCATAATTTATACTATACTAGCTAAAATCCCGTCATCGATGCCGGATTCTAAGATTATTTAAATCCTAAGGTTATTTAAATCCTAGAACCTATAGAAAAATGTTAACTTTGAAATTTTGCGCGGTTGAATACCAATGAGTGGTGCTGAGCCAATGAGATATAGGTAGACAGACATTAGCAAATTATTATAGTAGATGTTTATATTTGTATTACAGTACATATACAAGTGATAGCTGGTAGCTTTAGGATCACCCTGTATGAAACAATCACTAACCGCACAGAAAGACTGAGAGTTATGGCAAGTGCAGTATATCCACTACCCTTTGGAATGTCTTTTCTTCACTGTTCAAAGTACAATATAGCATCATATACCTTTCTGTTTTTGATAGTACGTACGAGTGACAGAAATGGGTACCCGAGTCAAAGACAAAGACACGCGGGTCGCATTCGAAAACACACGAAACAAGAAAAAAAATAACAAAACTCGGTTCGATTGATGGCCAAAAAGGGAGATTGAGTTACGGATCTTTTATGACAGCACCGACCGGAAATATAAATCAAGACAATTTAATATAAAAACCGTAATGTCTCGCAAAGAGGAGGGCAAAAAAAGGAAAAGTGAACAACTAAGGGTTGGACCCACGTGTGTGTGTATAATATATATAATATGAAGTCGAAGAGAGTGAGGGAAGAAATTTTTGGTGAACAAAAAGCCCCCTCCGTAAGAGATGAAAAAATATATATATATATATGTATAGTGAAACGTCAAAAGGATTGAGTTATTCAGATGGGTCTCACGTGATGGGATCCTTGCGCGAGCCAAGCTGCCGTACTATTTCGACTCTATATTATGAGAAAAAAGGAATGAAAGAACAGGGAGGGCAATTCGCTCAGATAACTTGCTTCGTGTCTCGTTCGAATACTACATACACAGTATAGACTGAACATAAATATATATATATTTAATATATATATATGTAACGCCATAGTGAGCTAGGAGACCCAGCAGTCGCAGTGCAACTCTCCTGCACACAAAATGTGTTTTATTCTCCCAAATACCAGAAAGAAAGAGAATGGGAGAAAGTAGAAAGATGATGATGAAAAGAAGAAAGCAAGGGAAAAAAAAGAGAAGAGAGTGATATATTGTTGGTGATAAGGGATCCGCAGGGCTTTTGAATAACGTAAAAAGCCCTTGGGTGACTAGCTATATTTTGTGCGCGTGCAGCGGACAGCGTAATAGCCAGTGGCAATAAACGATTCCGAAGAGAAAATTAACGGCGATAAAATGCGCTGGGACCTACTTGAGAAACAGTAAAAAAAAAAAAACCGGAAAAATAGTAGGAAAAAAAAAGGAAAACTGGAACCCATTGACGTTGGCAAGATCTTTGTATTAAGATGGAAAAGAATAAAAATAAAATAAAATGCAGGAAGAAAAAAAAAAGTAGGGAGAAAATGCCAGTCGTTTGGAGATGAAAGGAAACGAATGAAAAGAGAACCCATAACGTCTGTTGCCAAAAAAAAAAAAAATCTTTATTTTTTTAAATGGGAAACCTATTGCAAAATAAAACAAAATTATATTTTTTTAAAAATATGGGTTTGAAATATTTTGCAATTGTGAAAATGTTTTAATAGAATTCAACATGTTGCATAAAAATTCATATACTGTGTACCCATGCATAGTATTTATATTTATCATGTGTATTTGTATGCATACTAAATAAACATTCATATATACAAGTTTACTGTATACACTTATATATACATACGTATATGCTGTCGTCAAAATATGAAATTTACATTATTTCATCATTTACAATGCATACCTACCGTATCGTCGGATAGGTATCTCGAATTATAAAAGATTAAAGCGCTCCTCCTTACCAGCTATGAAAACATCACCGTTTGTGAAAATACCAAGTTCGATACTTTAACTGTACAGAATGTGGCTAAACAACACAAGCTAACAATGGATTGCCGTAACAACAGCACGAGCTAACAATGAATTGCATAACACAACAATGCTCTTCCGTCATTTTTGACTGACCATTTACTAGTGATTAAATAAATAAAGGTTATATAGGTTATCATCTAGTACACTTTAGGTATTTCATAAAACTAAGGGGATTTTAAAATTAACAAATATATTAAAAATCTGCATCTTTCACAGAACATTATTGGTCGTTTAAACTAACCCTTCAAAAATGCACGATACAAGGGAATGATTTCACAGATATCCAAATCATTATTATATGAAATTTTGCTAGCACCTTAATGACTTAGAGACAAGGAAGAGGAGGCGGATAAAAAAATTGCGATTGAATATTAATTTTTTTAAATTAAAAAAAAAAAGGTTAATAATATTAATATGGCATTGTCATCTCTCTCCCTTTTCTCGGTGGGTTTCATTTTATCTCGTTTCCGCTTGTCATCACGTGCATATTTCATTAAGTCCAAACAAAAGAACCCTTCGCCAAACGAGGACTGCGGCCTATAACAAACGACTATAATTGGATGAATATTTTCTCGATCGCAAATGAAATGTCAATAACCTGGGGGTCCATTCCGTTAATGGAGTGAAACTGTTTGTTTTTATGGACATTGGTCGCGAAGAAAAGCAGATGTTGCGTCTACCACGAACTACAAGTCTAGTCGATCGTTGTATCCCCCCCCCCTTCCATAGTTCGGTTGTCTTTTTTTTTTAATATTATTATTATACCCGCATAACAAAAGTTAATGTTTTCAAGCGTAATGATGAGGTTTCCACCCCTTGTTACAACTCACCGTTGATGAGCCACACCACCAATTAGAATACGTTGTTATTGGTTGACTGAATCGCCAACTTGTGCTAAGCCAAACACAAGAAATTCAACCCCCAAGCTCCGAAACTAAATAATAAATTCTCACAGGAACCAATTAAATTTCAGCTAGCTGATACTGTTGATGTCGTAACACTGCGTGATATCATAATACATAAATTTATAGAGTTATCATACCCTATAATATAGGATAGGGTGTCTTAAGAGTTTCTAAACAACTTTTATCCACTTAAAGTTGCAGCAAATTTTCGGACAAAAGTTTAGTTTAATTTTAGTATCAGGTAACCAATAAGTGATGCGAGAAACTTTTTTTTTTCAACAATATTCTTCCTATTGCAGACCTACAACTTTAAAACCGTCCAACTTTACTGGATTCTGGATAAGTAATACAAGATGTCCAGAATGAGATCTAACATCTGAAAACTCCATTATTTTTCATAACAGGTTATACAAAGGTGATTCTTGGTGGAACGAAGCAGAAGTCGTAAAGTGTAAAAAGTTTGTTGTGCGTATCAGAGCCAAAGTTACGCTGCAGTCAGTCATTTTCCAAAATGGCGACTATGAGCGACACAGCACCGGCGATGTGTGGTGAACAAGTGCATAAGAATTACGTGGGTTTTTTTTCGTTTGTTTTTTCGTTTGAAGTTATTTTATATCATTCTAACTAATTTAAAAATTTCAAATGTTTCTGACAATCTTTCGATATGGGAGCATGTTGCAAAACACATGGTGTGAGATAAGATTACCACCTAGACATTTTTCGCGCCACCAGAGGCGTTCATGTTGAGAATTTTTTTATGAAACTATGTTTACTACCATCTCGATATTTAGTTATGGTTATATACGTATTTTCCTTCATATAGTACGTGATTAAAAGATATAGATCTTATTGTAGACAACCTGTATATAAGAAAGGTAATAAGTAACTATAGTATAGTCTATTAAAAAGAGTTCAAAAACAGATTTTCTTAAACACAAAATAGTCGGATAAAAATACGGTTCAATTTTGACCTTTTCTCAAATTATACTGAAATAATAATTAAATCGAATTTTTCAATAATAATCAATAATTTTCTGACTAGTTGTGTCTTAGTTTTGTTTAGTCTATTTAAACAAAAAGTTGTGGAAAAAAAAGACATGTATCAAGTGAAATATATAATATCAAACAAAACAAAACAAAAACGAACTACCAGTCTCCTGTTAGTCAATTAAGTGGAACCTCCACAACCACAAACGGAATTCTACATTAATACTACGTTTGCTACAGGTATTCGTAATTTTGTTCTCATTTCACTTAATCTTTGGTCCACTCGACACATTTACAAAATATAATATCAGAAATTTGTTGCATGTTAAGAAGAAAATAAAACACATCTTCAAAGCAAGTTATTTCTAACGACACGAATTAGCAGTAGTACCCTATACACCTTATCTCTCTCAACAACAACAACAACAACAACAAAATAAATAAGAACATGAGAGGCTCTCCAAAAAAAGACAGACGAGGTTTCATTAAAGCAAACGATTATCAGGCTTATTGTCGAAATGGCGTTTCCGCTCATCATTAACCAAACGACTTCTACACACTTTCCAAGCACGCGCATTTCTAGTTTTGGACAGTTGTTGTTGTTGTTGTTAGGAGTGTGCGACAGTGGCAGTAGTAGTAGTAGTAGTCGTCGTCGTCCAGCCCAACAGTTGTGAGGGATTAATGAACCATCGGGTAATAGGCGCGAGGTGCGCTTGCGACGCTCAGGGAGTCATTATGTGGATTAGAGATAAAAGGAGGGCGTTAGAGGCGGATTAGGAGGACCAGATAAAAAGCGCGCACTTATTACCAAAACTTCTTCCGCTTGCGGCTGTCATAAAACGGAGTCCAGGTTAGGCCTAATTTCCTCGGGGAACGTGACGTTCCGATTAAACACCAAGCCGCTTTTCCGACCAAAGGGACCGATGGGATTGAAGGGAGAAGCGAAAAGAACCGTAAAAAGAAAAAGACCAAACACAAGAAAAAAAATATAATAAAAGAGACCACGTGAAGCAATTAGTCCAGACACCTCCCCCCAACATCAAACCAGATAAAAAAAATTAAAAAAGTTAAAACATCAATTTGAGAAATGAAAGTATACTTGATAAATAGCTCATCCATTTTTTTTTAAAAACCAAAAATAATTAGTTTGTAGCCATTTACGACTACTCCAATACATGTTTCGAGGTTTTTTAGTACCTCATTTTCAGTTTGTTTTCATAGTGTTCAATTAACAACTGAAAATATTAATCCGATTTCTTTTACAGAAATTCTTTTCCATTTTGTTCGACAATAGTAGGTTATATTTTCTTCAACCCATTTAATATCAACAACTGAATAAAACGGGCTGAAAAACCTAGAAACATATCTTAAAGTGGTAAATATCTGTAGTTATTGTTAACAAGTTAAAGATAAATGGAATGCTTTGTGAGATGTATAAAAACATATATAAATAAATATTATACTATTAATAATAAAATTATAATAATATTATTAATAATATTATAAATTCCACCACGACAAGACAACGCATTTTACTCAATACAAAAATTACCCCCATTGTGTATTTGAAAACTGGAATAACCTACCATTAAGAATCCGAAAACTCCCAACCACACACACATATATACATAAAAATACAAAAAAATTTAACTGACTTCTATATAATCACTTGCTTTATATCGACTAGCTTGTTAATTGTTTATGTGTTTTACTGGTTTGTTTTGTTTGTCTTCCTTTTGTTATGTTCAATTGGAAATAATCGTTTTATGAATAAAATAACAATAATAAAAAAAATATTGATGTACAAATCCTAAGTGACTTGAGATAATGTGACAACTTAATGGTGAGATAATGTTTCTATGCATTTACGTTCACGTCTTTATATAGACAATTTGTTGAATTGTTTCATTGTACACGTTTATGGTTTATGAATATAAACCATTTGTTGTGTTTTATCTTATTCGAATTTGTCTTTATTGATTATCAATAACGATTCACGGACCTGGTGGCATTGAAACGCACGCCACAAAAATATGGTCGCAGAGCTGACAGAAATGACATATTGACATAATTGAAATAATTGCTTGCATATTGATGAAAATTATGGAAAAAAAAACTACTAAGATAAGTGAAAATATATAACAAAGAAGGAATCGTCATTTAAGATAATCGAAGAATAGAACGACTAAGATAAAGAAGAAAGAACGTCCAAGTTAGGGAAGAAGAAAGACATGGTAGAAAAAAAAGTACGCAAAGAGTTATACAATGTAGAACTGTTAACCGAATATAACTATTATATTTAGAGAACGAGAAATAAAACATTACTTTTTGACAAAGGTTTGTGGAGATTTGTGATTTTGGCAGAAGAACCCCAAAGAGGAGAAACAGAAGATGGTCGGATGGTTGGAATGGGAAACGAAAAACGCCAAAGCATATGGCTTATTTATAAAGACAATGCCTTCTGCACAAGTTATGAAGTATGCGAGAATAAATAATGCAAAAAAATTGTGGACATTGATTGAAAAGAATATGGTAGATCAAACAAAACAACAAAGAATAGATGCAACTTTTAAACTGACAGACGTTAAGATAAAAGAATCCGAGAGTGTAGACGATTATGTCAATCGAGTGCTGAGTTTACAAAATATGTGTGAAGAAAAAGGAAAACATATTGATGAAAAAGAGGCATTATATTAACGCAACACAACCATGATTGTCATAAACCACTTTGTCACTTATCACAGACGTTAAAACATTGGTAGTAGTCCAAACGTGTCAGTTCAAGTCAACCCCGTTAAATCTCAATTCAAAACTATGCTTTTCACTCGTCTAAAGGTGTCTCAAGATCTCTATATTCAACTTTTAGCAAATCTATACAAACACCCTGTACACTAATGAATGACTATCTCCTAGCCACGCTGTCAATCGGGAGGAGACTTGAATGTCATGTCGTGAGTTCGATCGTCATGACAACGACAAGTGGGTCTTTTCTCTCCTCTAAGTGGGGACCTCAATCTTAAGTCCAACGTGTCAACACACTCGAGTTTTGATGAGAACGATGGACAACAACACTGATTAATTTTTGCACTTCCATTATTGCACATAACCGGACACTGCACACCACTCACTTATTCGCTCTTTCTATCGTTCTCTCTCTATCTCTCTCTCTTTTGAGAGGAAAAGCAACTTCCTTGTCAAACACACTTCCAACAACCGGAACCGAACACCCAAAACAAAAGTTTAAAATAAACAATCGCACTTTATTGCGCTCGAATCCTGCCTAAGCGTGTCAAGTGCTCTTAGACATACAGTAGATCGAAACTTTACAAATCTAGCCTTGCAAAATATCAAATTTTATGTAAAAATATCCTCCCAGTAGGGTATACATTTTTTTTATATAAATCTAAAAAAATATATATATATATATATATATATATATATATATATATATATATATATATACCAAGTTAAAATCAGTTTTTTTTTGTAAGATTCTAAAAATTTATAACCTAATAATCTCGTGTTTACAAGTTTCATGTCGAAATCAATCAATGCCAAAGCCTTAAAGGCAAAGAGACGAAAAAAGTGAAAAAACGAGACATGTACCAGCCCATATCAATATCACTTTTCAAAACTTATATTAAGGCATAAAAAAAAACGGAAGCAATCTTTTATTTGATATGAAATTTTGAAGTGAGGGTTCTAGTTATTTTTATTTTATTTTATATATAAATATATATAAAGGCAAAATAACAGCCCCGAGCCCTTTCATTTTGTCCAATGATGAATGCACTAAAAGCAAAATGACCTCTTTGACATCACCGATCGAATCTCATTTTTTAAAAACGAATTCAATATATTTTTTAAACACGTAATTTTGTTTTGCTTGTCCAAGCTATATTTACTTGGCAAACTATGAAATCATATGAATTGTCACAAATCATAATTTGATAACAGTTCATATATAATCGATTTCATAGCGGCTAGTGCAACAAGTTATAAATATTCTATTCCAATAAAAACAAAATAAATAAATAAAATAATAATGTATAAATTATTCTGATGTCCACAAATGTAAAATAATCCATGTCTTCCATCAACTTGAAAATATACGAAAAAAACAACATGTAAATGTTGCAATGATCATTTACGCGGATGTCATTTATGTCTTAAGGACAGTTGACGTATGTGAGGGGCAAGGACCCTTTTACATTGGCGTTCCCTCATCTCTGAACACTTTTAAGCAAACGGGGTAGAAAATACGTCATTCACGTGACGATTTCCCATTTAGGCGACAGATTGATGTTGCAAAAGTGCGCGAGCGCCTTCTAGTCATTGATTGTCACAGAGCCGTCATTTTTCTATCCCTTTGGAAGAGATTGGCTGGCCATCAGACAAACACCCCTTTTCCTTCTCTTGTCAAATCTGGCGTTAATGGCTAATGCACATCTTCCCCACCCCCCTTCCTCTTCCACCATTTCACTATTGATACGCTGACATTCGGCCCACGTGAAATCAACACTCGCACAATGTCCAACTGACATCCCGAATGGGAGAGAAAAAAAAAACAAGGAGTAGTCTATGACGTCAACAATGACGAATAAACTATCCCTTGAAAACAAGCTACCATTTGTCGTTAATTGAAATTCGGCAACAGTTCGAATTCTGTCATTGTCACAGATAGAAACACAACCTGTCGTGTAACAACAACAACATAATAAACAACGCTGTTTCTTTAAATAAAAGTTGGAAAAAAAAAACAAATAAAAATTGTTTTAAAATCCCGTACACAATGCAATGCAATAAATAATGCAATGAACTGACACTAGGAGCACTATGCATTAGTGGGCGTAAACTATGACCGAACAAAAGCATACACAAAACGAAATCTGTCGTGTAATACCACAAAGTCATCAAACTCATGTTTATTTTTGTTTTTAAATAAGTTGAACAACTTGAAACGAAACATGTTACTAAAAAAAAAAACTGCGTTTTTGATAAACTCTTTTACAACCTAGTAATTACTGAAACACGTGGAACTATATTTGTGGCACGTAATTGGGTAGGTACACTATAAGTAGGTAGAAAACTATATATTGAAAAAGAGCATTTATCTTCGTGTACTGGCCAATGTGTAATGGCTTGACGTGGCTTGAAATGTAGGTATATCGTCAACAAACACTTTTTGAGGAAAAACAGACCCTTCGTGTGACAAAATCTCAGAATTGACTGGACATTGATTCGTCTCAATCTGATACAACAAAATGTTCCACGACCCCACCTTATGTTCAAAATTTCTACCTACGAAACCTACGAAAAAAGAGCTCAAAGATGTGGAACTACTTTGAGCTCGGAGTACGTTAAATAAAAGAGATTAAAAGGTTAACACAAAAAAACAAAACAATGTAATGAATCGACACAAGGAGCCCATGCAATTAATAAACTGAAACTAAAACAAAAGTTCTACATGTTTTAACGCAATTTTTTTTATTCTTTTCCAGTCCTATTACCAAAAGAACCTTAATTCATTTCATTAACGACATGTTATTTATATATATGTACAGAAAAAAGAACATCGTGAAGTACATACACTTTGGGTGACGCTTTATAATAGAAGCCAATTAGATTGCTACTGACGATAAGCGCAACATTTCACTCTTATTATTATTATATTATACAGCGGATAAAAGCACACAAAAAACCGTGGGAAAGCGAAACGCTAACTATACACTCCATCTCAAGTTTCGCTTCATTAAAAATCTAGTACTCGTCCACCACCACCTCCTCCATCTCATAATCTAATCGTAGGCTACTAAATTGCAAACCAGGTCCGTTGCAACAAGCTGTAACGCGTGAAGAGCGTCATTGAGTCGCGTGCCGTTTTGCTCCTACGCACACGCAACAAGCGATAGAGATGGGAACCGTTTGAAAATACGACGGAGGGGAACATGGACATCTGACACGAGCAAAGCGCACGACAAAAAGGAAAAATAATAAAAAACAAGATGGAGTAGTAGTAGTAGTAGAACGAGGAAGAAGAACTGGTGGTTGTGGAGCCCCTTGCATTATTATTATCCCGACAACGACGCTTCCCCATCACTGGCAATGGGATCCGTCTTCCGGGGGCTAGTCATGCCTCTTATCGTGATTTATTTTTGCCACCCCTCGATTTCGACAGCACTCCGCCATCTGGGGCCCCCACGGAGTTTCCACTGCCAATAGCTACGTGCGACACACTATACGAATAAGCTACAAGACCTATAGCTGCAGTCGAAACCCCCAATCTTAAGCACTACATCTCTCGGATAAAGATCTTTTTGTGTCCAAGAAAAACTTGCAATTTTTGACAGTTCGAATCGCGTCATCAAAAAGATGACATAAAAACCCGACAAGGGTACAACGTATGATTTTATAATAATGGTATAATAGAAAAGAGTACTTACCAATCTGACGAGCCCTGTTGACAGTCGTTACAACGCTGTAGTAATGTGAATACCAAGTTTTATGCCGTCAGACGTTGTCGAATGTTCCAAGCACTTAAAAGTTTGGTCCAAAGTTCCAAAGTTGGTCAAATCACTTCACACTTTGGTGACATTAAATTCACGTCGATGATTTTTGAAGTCACACATTGTTTTTTTTTGTTTTTTTTAATAACATGGACTTTTCTTGGATGAATTGACGTTTCGTCAAAACGTCACACCATGACGTAGCACTTTGACACACCAAGAATACCTGTAACCAAAAAACCAAAACTAATTAGCCAATGAAACATGTTAGTCACCAATGTTTTTAGATTTGTATTATTGTCACTACGTATCAAAATTGTTTACATTCATAAGACACGAGCAACGACACCATTTAACAAATTAACCTCGGACATCCAATAAATCTTCTACAATGGATAATGTATGTTTATAAATTCACTATGGAGATTAGTGTTACTTTCATAAGCGTAGCCAGCATTTCAGCCAACAGTGGGCAACGATTCATCTTCACACAAATTCATTGAATTTATCTTCATTCAATTTGATGACTTTCATAGTTTTTTATTTTGCCTCGTTAAAACTTAAGAGTGGGCAAGTGCCCTTTCCCGCTCCACCCTGGCTACGCCTATGGTTACTTTCATAAGATTCTTCAGCTCGTGTATAGTTGTTCACTGAACCAAAACATCGCAAAAGTTGCACAAGATTAAACTCACTCTCGAAAAGAGAAACGAACAAGGAAAAAAATTATTCTAAACTCTACCATAAGACGACGTTGTTCTACTAAGATTCCGGAGAACACGAGTTAAATTAAAAGCAATACAAAAAAGTTGTTCTGTTGTTTTCGAAAGAGGTTCACTATTAGTGTACCAGTTTATTGCCGGGGTTGAAAAACGAATGTACAGCAGTAGGAAGAATGAGGAGGAAAATAACAGTCAGTCGCAATGTTTAAATTTTACAGTTGAAGGATTTAAGAAAGAGAAGAAAGGCGGTCTTCACTGGGGATAAGTTCGTTTTGGAAGTGGTTAAATCGATGCAGGAAATTCAAAGCAAGAAAGTAGGAACTTTAAGTCAATATTGGGGCCGATCGTTCACTCATCAATCAATGATTTCGCTTCAAAGCTCATTTCCGGTTGGAAAATACAGGAAATCCTTCGCTCCATCAACCGGAAAAGAATCTTCGCCTTTCTACCAACTGCGTCAAAATGTCAGCACAGAAATGCTTCGCTTTTTTTTTTATCATTTTGGACATTGTTGCTGCTTTAGAAACTTACTGATGTCTTACGACGTGTTGAACAGCTTCAATTCGTTTCATCCTAACAAAATTCTTAAGCGAATCTCAACAGCTGTGGTGTATAAAACAACAAAATCTTCCAGAAATAGAGCTACTAAGAGTGAAAAGATTTGTCATTTCAACATCATTTCCAACCAGTGGAGAAGTCAAGTACAGAAACGGTTGGCGATTTCCACGCCAGGTGACGTTGCCTCACCAATAGGAATTGAAAATCTATTTTATTTGGTATTAGACCAAAGAAAACGTACTTTGTACAGTTAATCTTCAAAATTCGCGACTTGTACACTATACGACAATGGTTAAATCTCTTTACATTCGCGACTCACTGGTTTCGCTTTTCATTCACTCATTGGTTACATCACATTTGTGAGTTTCTCCTCCTCTCCCATATCCTTTTTAATTAAAGTAATCCTATATGATATAATTTGGTGATGTACGTCTGTCTGCTTATAGCTCATTAGACCAATCCAAATTCAACTAACTTAATAGCTCATTGACTCAATTCAAGTTCAACTAAACGATTTTTCAACGCCACCAGATGATGCTAGGTTCCCGTCAATTGATGGCTTTTTCTAGTATAATATTATTATTTATTTTATTATTATTTTTTCATTAAACGATCAGAGCAATCGAAAACAACATAAACAACAAAACTAGTCAATAAGATGATATGTTGGATCAAGCACCTATTGAATTTTGACACAATTTTTTTTTCTAAAGTACTAGATGAATATAAGAATACTTATAACAACGCGACTAGAAATAAATAGATCCCTTCCTAATTAATTCTCTACAATAAAAATCATCCCTTCTTAACAAAGCTCGTGTAAACAAGAAACTCAAAAATGGAGGGGGAGTGTATATAACACAAATTTGTCGTCGTCTTAATAAAAGACGACAGGCGTTGATGTTTCTTGACAAAAAATTCTAACATACAATAGCCTATAACTTTTTCCGGAGCCACCCTAATTTAAGTACAAAGTTTTATTAAAATCGAAAAATTCATTTTTGCAGTATCTGCGCATAAACAGACAGACAGGATTTTATATACACGTTTTAACAGCTCCATTTTTGGCTTACAACACAAATCTTTATCTTTCTGGTTACATTAAATTTATTCGAGTGAAATAAAATTTGGTATTAAATGTTACCAATTTCAGTGGGAATGAAACTTAACATTTTCTAACGACGACCATAACGTTTTAGAGCAATTCTAATTCACTGAAATTGTTACTTGACACGTATATGAAAAATAAACAGGAAATAACGCAATTCCCATCCTCATACACACGGGCTGTAACATCGCCTAGTTCTCAAATCACGCAACAATACATCTCTCAGGCACAATCTGAAAATCCTAACAGCGAATGTGAATCATGCAATTATCTAGGGCGACATTCCGAGTCAAACGACTCATCTCTTATTACCAACTCCTACGAGTGGTATTAGGCAGTTGTGGACTTAACACCACCACCGTCCGTTTAAAGAATGGCACCCTCGAATAGGTCTAACAACAAGATGGAAAGGCCAATCCCGGGCGTCCACTTGCAAAGATTTAGACTCGGCAGCAAAGGGTCGACATGGCCTTTTCGTAACTGGGTCCAGTCGTACCCATTTGCTTGCATGAGACAAAAGGTTCCTCGGGACAAATGAATTTGGATCCCGAGGGAAAAATAATCAGAAAACAGTCGTCTTCTTCCCGACCGCATTTCTAATGAGAAGTACCATCCCCTGCGGGTCGTCCTCTTTCCACTTCTTTTGCTTTCCAAACGGCACTTTTGCTATAGAAAGGAGGACAATTGGCTCTCATAAAAAGAAAAGACAATGGCGACGCTGCTACCACGCGAGCCTAACAACGTTACGTTGAACTTCTGCTGACGCCAACAGAATAGCATAAAGAAATTATATAAAGTAAGATATACTGTGTGATTACTTTTGTAAATTGCTAATGTCGGTCGTGCACGGATGGGCTCGAATAGCCGAATGACTCGCAAAACCACCAGTTAAAAATTGAAAATCTAGATGATCCACACTTTATGCGAGGATTACGTTCTGCGGAAAACCTCGCATGAATCAAAATTTTCAAAATAAAATTTTGAAAAAGTCACCCGTGACTGACGTATACATTATGAAGAAAAACACTAATTACAAAGCAGCCAGTGATTTGTGCAGCACGCACAGAATCGCATAATAGCAAAACTAGTTCGCCTATTAAAATCTTCTGAAAGAATTTTTCTCACTCACAATAGGAAAATCACATACAGTATAAACGGAATTTGCATAAATCTCGAGGAATCCCTGTATTTATGGGTTCGTTGTGATTTTTTTTTACTGATAACCCTGTAGTGCGTTTTTTCAGCGTATACAACATACGAGGGTAAATGATTATACTTCAATTATAATTTGTAACAATATTTTATATCAATTTTATCGATATTTTATTGATAGTTGTATCGATATTGATCTTGTGTACCACTTAACTTTTTTTTAGAAAGCATTATCCATATGTCTTGTATAAACATTATTAC
>JAQIWH010001771.1:0-28895 GCA_034695005.1 Cryptops parisi
AAAAATCCCAAAAAGGTCATGGAAAAACCTGGAAAGTCAGGGAATTTCATTTTCAAAAAGTCGTGGGAACCCTGTTTTTGCTGTTGTTGCATATTAGTGAAAACTCATACACGGAATTCGCATAAATAACATAACCTTTCGATTTTTTAATTTGATTTTTCTTAAATACAAAACCGGGCATATATCCAGATTATCCGAATTTGCGTTCATCCGAAATAAGCTTGGTTTCATCACATTCGGATAATCGAGTTTGTAGTGTATTAATGAACGATTGAAAATCGAAAGTACAGGAAACTAAAGGAACTAGATTATTATTAACTTAATGTATATTAAGGTGCGTCTATTTGTTGTTTACCTTGAATCATTTCAGAATTATCTGTATGAAGAGGAAATAGAAGATACTTGGGAGGGAAGGGGGGGGGATTCAAGGAGTCAGAAAGTCTCTACCTGTTTTTGTTTCTGTTTCCTAACTGGTCTTATTGAATTTGGAACTTACCACGGAAGGCTACTAGGACGTTGGGTGGCTATAAACCTGTCCTGTAATGGGAAAGCAAACGTCCACAGTATCCTTATTTATGAGTGCTTTTTCGACCTTTTATTACCAGTGTACGCCCAAGTTCGAATATTTTTTCAATTGGTGGGAGGAGCGTGAAGTTGGAATGGGCTGTTGCCAAACACCTTATTGAGCTATTCCAGATGGTGGTCATGATGCCATTTTTTTGTTTTTGTTTTTCAAATGTCATTTATCGACTGGTTTCTTTGACCCTAATAACCTTACAAAGGTTTTACTTTCTATGTATAGTCTGATGTTCTTTCATGCTAAAGATTTACGTAGGCCAAGATTACTGCATAATAGGCCTTTCCAATGAGTGGTTTCATTCAAGTTGGCATACCGATTAGAGTTGAAGCTCGATTTTGATGTACTGTACTGGTTGAAGCTGGAGATTCTTCGACACAGTTTTCTTGCTTTTTTAGACCTGGTGTAGACGAGTGTTGAGTAACAATTTTGTCAAAAATGACTTAGAAGCATTTTCGAATGTGTTAGGTGGGTGCAATTCTACCTTCTTGACGCATAATTTTGAGCAAAACAACAATAGGTGCACAAATATTAATGCAAGAAGTGCGAAGTAGCAAGCCCATAGACAGCAAGGCAAGTTCAGATCTTTAAACGCGTTTTCCTCGAAATTGTAAAAATGTTACAACACCCTTTTACACCAGGTCATTATAATTTTTGTCACTAAAAATTGGTTTCTTTGTTTTGTTTTAATTTTTTTTTTTGTTTAAATTTCTTGTTGGGTTAATTCCACGTAGGCTTGACAAGTGATGGATGGAGTAAGAAGTTCCAAAATCTCTTAGTTCTAAAAAAATTTCTCTTTTTTTTTTAAGTCCGTTTTTTTACTTAGGGGAACAATTCCAAACAGTAACAGAGTCGTGCTTTTAAGGGGAATTTTTCAATGTCAGTTTGAATTTAGAATTGTACGGTCGAAATGTTAGAGGAATGGGAAAATTGACTGTCACGTCCCCTAGGTGGTTTCTGTCGACTGATATTTTTTTGTTCTTCTGGTTCTGTTTTGTGTATTTCTGTGTAGTATTCATTTGTATTCTGTACAGTATACATATGCACTATATGTAATGTATATCTGTGATGTACATACTGTATATAGGCTACATACTGATAGTGTATTAGTATTTTTTTTATCATTGTATTTTATTTATTTATTTATTTAATCTCGTGTCCATCCCAAAGGGACAACTAAACATACCAGTATATAAGAAAAAGGCGACAAGGTATAAGTGGCATGTGAAAACACAACGATCGACTACACGTGCCAGCACTAACGCCAGAAGCGGCTTTACAGTTGACTGAAAAGTGCCGTTTTTATCCTTTTTATGTTTATTTATTTATTTATTATTTGACACACTGGTCACAAACTTTTTTTTTAGTATGCATATGATAGGGAAAATTGGATAAACAAAGAAAATTTTCGGCGACTCAAGTTAATAAGGTTGCAGAGAGTGCAAACATCAAAATTTGTGTTCTCTACGGTGGCGAAAAAAGTTGATGCTAGGCCCGTGCCTTGTATAACCTTAAAACTTCAAGGAAAGATCTCGTGCGTGCCTGCGTATTGTTCGACTTGGATGAACTCATCTGTTAGGTAGCTTTTCAATACGAAAAGGCACTGTTCAAATAAGTTCAAAGAGCATATAAATACGGGGTAAAGGGTAGAAACGCTTTTGATATGTTAGTGGCAAGTAAAGAGGGTATGACGTTTTTGAAACTGGGCTTGAATAATGAAATCATAAGTTTAAGTGAGTTTGAGCAGCATCTACCCGACTTGGAACCAAACTCATCAGGAGGGGCAGTAGTATTAATTAAAGTTTTAATTTCAGAAAATAGAACTTGGTCTGCGACTTTTGACAAAAAAGGGTAATAGGGCTATTGGTCTGAAAGATGTAATGACGTGTTTGAGACCTCCACGATATAGTGATTTTATACAGGCAATCTTCCATATTGGCTTCACTTGTGAGTTTGTGAGTGAATGAGTAAGCTGGGAATTGAACGTATAATGCCATCTACAGTTGTTTATTAAAATATAGGGTATAGTCCAATGTACCAAAAACCCCATAAAACGAGAACCGCATAAGTCCTTTGAATAAATCAAAAACCGCACAAATCCAATGTAAAAAAATCGCATATATAAATAAATCAATCGGAAATTGCAAAAATCAAAAATGAAATGACTCAAAACTCCCCATGGATAAAATATCTAATCATTCAACGATCGCATAAATTTAATTTTGCATTAATCAAAATTTCTCATGCATCAAAACGTGCAGAAATCAAAAATGGAATTAATCGCAGAAATTGAATATCTAAATTTAATTAGAGATTGCATAAGTTTTAATTCACATAAATCTAAACATAAAAAAAAAATTTTGCGTTATGTATGTATGTACATATAGTATACCTACAGTAGGCTATAAAAAGAGCTTGTTTGAGAAGCATTTTTAATGTTATTAGTATTTTCTAATTAATACATTGTAGAAATCAGCTATTTTTTGTTCGGTTATTAATTGCTCAATTTGTAGAACTGATAAAATCCCAAACCTAATAATAGTAATAAAAAATTTGGTGTATACAGAAAAGGAAAGGCAATTTAGATAGTTTAAAATGTTAACGAGTGCAAATTGCTTTCCGTAGCAAAAGTTTTATCTCGAAAAGGAAGAAAACACTTGGGTGGTGTGATAGTGGGTAATAGGAGTCTACTAAAAGCTTTCCCACCATCTTCCTGAAATACGAAGGGAAAACAGAATCTTATGTCATTTTCACGTCCCTTATCTTTTGCAGCCACTTTAAAACGCGATTGACATTCAAAGCTAATGACTCCTCTTATAAGAGGTCTTGGAGGAGCCAAAGAAAATGGCCAAGTTTTTCTTAAGATACTGATGGCTACGAGAGAAACTTGACTAATAATTCTTTTAGGCGGGATCGGTGTTGGCAAAACGTGTACAAAGATACGTGAAACTGAAAATAAGTTATGGTGTCAAATTGCTATTTAATGTAACATTGGACATCGTAAATGTTGTTCAAATTAAGAATGGAACCCGCTTAAGATGTTGTTTTTCTCTTTGAAATGTGGAATTTTTAGAAGGATATTATGTATTCAAACCCTACCGGTTTTAAGATGGTTCCCTGTTTTATGGCAGTAGTTTTTTATTACTATGTACATCTTAAGCGGGTCCCAATAAAGTTATTCAATGTTTGTGTCTAAGATAACGGATAATAAGTATACAATTATGGAATGGTACAACATTTAGAGATTTTAGTAAATCTATGTAGTAAGACTTTAGCAAGTATTTGAAGTTGAGTACGCTTCTAGTATGTCTATGGATTTCAGTAAGTCTTTTGGAAATTTTGATAAGTCGTGGATTGTCCAAAGCCTTGGAGTAAACATTTGATTCTGTTGGGAAATTTCTACAGTATATGTCTGTTTTATTGTTTAGTTATTTTTTCTTGGAAAGTCTTTGGATTTGACAAAGTCTATGGATTGTAGAAATTTTTTGGAATTTTAGCAAGTGTTTCATTCAATTACAATAGATATTTGACTTTCAGTACCTTGCTACTAAGTCTTTGGGTTACAGTGGAAATTTAGTAAATCCTCATCAAGGCTCATTGTTTTTATTCAGAAATTGGTGGATTTATGCTAGTTACTTTTATGCGATTTACCACTGTGCGACGACAAAAGTTCTACGAGAAAAAATTTCTCTGTTATGCGATTTTGTTCTTTGGTACACAAGTGACAGCGCTTGAAGTTTTTGTCATTTAATGAGAATTATACAAAGTATGCACCGACCATTAATAACTTTGAATCGAGGATAAATAATTTGTTTTAGTAATCTACGTGGTTTATAGATGTTTTGCTATGTAACTATGTTGAAGAATGTTTGCGGTGTCTTTGAGTTTTAGCCTTTACCTACATCTATGTTTCATATATGAAAAACTATAGCTGAGTTTCCCCCTAAATGGAGAATTTTTTTTGTATCATAGTTTTGTTTTCGAGCGAGTGATTAATGCAAGCTATTTGTCCGCTGACATAATTTGATGGTTTGTGGTGAGAAAACAAATCGTTATTGGTGCCATGTTTATCTCTCCGAACGTTGACAAATTGCTCGGCTTGGCCCGGTAAACAAAGAGGCAACTGCTGTTCACTTTTGCTGATGGATTGGCTCGGTACTTGTTTCGAAAGGGGTAATGGTTCATATCCCACATTTGGGGGTCTTTGCGGGATTGGAATGTCAAGCTTTTGGTAATGTCCAACAGAAATTAGATGTAATAAAAAAAAATTCCAATTGATTATTTGAATTTACACCATGTTTATTAGTCTCTGGAAATGTCCAAATAGAAATTACCAAACGTTGAATGATAAATACGGAAATAGATGCGAGTTTTATGAATGATGATAACGAGATAAGTGATTGATAAGTTGAAGTTATATTTTTGTTTTCTTTAAGTTTTCATGAATGACTTTTTTTTTCATTGATTTTTAAAATGAGAAATTATAAAAATCGTACACTGGACAAAGTGTTTCTCAAAGTGTTAAAAGAATACTTTGAGGTTCATGGTTCAGGGTTCATTATTCAATAATATGCAAGTTCACAAAAGATTTGCAGAACGTCTTCGATTTATGCGAGTTTGTAGTTTTGCTGATATGTAACGAGAAAAATTCGATATTATGTGATTTTATGCGTCAACGTACAAACCTTTGATTGGTGATTTTGCCACTTGATGGGAATTTCGACTTGTGCGATTTTCGACCAGTAACGTAGATTGCGTATAATATCCTCGCATAAATCGAAGACTCTCTTACGTGGTTTACACAATTTATACAATACAATGCATTCCGATCAAGACGGTTTTCCCAATCAAGTCTTTTTCCCACTTAAAACGTTTTTCCTGTTAAGAATTTTTTCTACGCAAGTGGGTTTTTTCAAGTAAAATTTTTTCTGCTGATGGTATTTTTCATTTAATCGCTTAAGTAGTAAGAATATTAACGAATAATAAGATGTTGATTGTATATTTTTTTCGCATACATCGAGGTCTTTATGTATATATCTTGGGGGTTGTAGAATGTGTAGAAAAATAAAAACTAGAAGGAAAAAAAAATTGTCAAAGTTTGTTGTTTTTGAAATGTCGTTCTTGCAAGCAGAACGATTTTCTGCTCGTTGAAAATCTCTAACGTACCGTTATGTTGACACGCTGACAGACAGACAACTGATTCTTCTTTTTTTTTTATATGTCTCCTTTTTTTTTCGTAGATATTTGCAAAAGAAAGAGTGCGTACAAAAAGTTGCCCTTGGGAGAACTTTGAAGTTGCTCCTCTGAAATACTACAAAGGCATCGTCTGGATAGAAAGTGAAATAATCACAAAGAATAAGAACAAAAAAGTTACCATCTGTGCCAAAAGACGTTCAACACAAAAGTAAGTTTTCTTATTCCTTGTAGTTTGCGTTTTTACAGTACATGCACACATTATATAGAAACTAGAAGTAAACCACGTGGTTGGTGGTATGGGAACCACGTGGAATTTAGAAGTAAACACCATGGTTGGTATGGTAACCACCATGTGCAGTTTAAAAGTACATCCCGTGCTTAGACTAGACTCTTCTGTGGACTCATGTTGGTATGGAAACAGACACAACCATACAGTACACAGGGTGAGTCATTTATCGTGACACAATCAAATATTATGAAAACAAATCATGGACGAACAAATGTATTCGACAAGCATTGTTTGCATGTGAGGTGCGTTTCCAATGGCGCTATTTTCATTGACCTTGAAAATCTCATTGCTAAATTTTAAACACTGCGTCGTAGGAATCAAGTCAAGTTTAGAAAGTTGTAGCCACGAGCCCATTTAGTCAGAATCCATTTTTGTTTAATTTATTTTCAACAATGGAACCGAAATAAAAATTGATACAATAATAGACAGTGAAATACCCCTACAACAGCTTCTCCGCTAGTCACCCATGCTATTCAGTGAAGTTATTTTAGTTCATAGTCATTATTTAGTTCAGTCTTTAAATTCGTATTTAAATTAACCATGCAACAATTGAAATAACTTCACTGATAACATTAAACAGTGGATGAAAATACAATAAAAACCGGGTTATTATAATCACAAATCAATCGGCTATTGTTATCATAATCAGTTAAAAGTATGATAATCAGTCGGTCCCAAAACACTGTTCAATGTATTGTACTGTACAGTGACAATTAGGATATTGTTATCACTTTGCGACTACCCCCTTTTTGATAACATTAAACAGTGGATGAAACTGTTTTGGGACCGACTGATTATGATAACAATAACGGACTAGTAACATCATCCGTGATTATAATAATCGGATTCCGCTATTATCTTTTCGAGTATTTAGAAGGAAACAGAACACACCCTGTATAGCGGGCCTAATCTATATGTTCTGTATATAAATACATTGTAACGATAATTCTATTATGTGATTAAGCGTGTTTATGTCGATGATACTTTCAAAGTATAAGAAAATTTTGTTTAATAAATATACGGTAATTGGAAAGGGATTCGCGTGCGTCATTGATGAGAAGAATGTGCATTTTCCGATGCATTTACATAAAATTAATTAAAGCTTCGCCGATTTTTTTTTTTTTTTTTTTGAATTTTTAAATTTTTTCATCGGATTGGAGTAAAAATTTTGAAGAATCGAAATTTTCTTATTATTTCGTAAAGTATGTAGGCCATCGAAAGGCACTCGAAACGATTTTCCATCAACATATGAAATCTTAAACAAGTACGGTAGCTTGTGTCAATATTGAAACATGAAAGATAAAATAAATAGAAATGCGATTATCGAAATTGGAAAAAAAAATTTATATTGAAATGGAGAAAACAAAATAATTGCGAAATAATTTTAGGAGTGTTTGCTTTTTATTTTTATTGTAACTTGTCATGAAGTGTGTTTCAATGAGTCATTGATCTATTTTATTTTATCTGTCTTGTACATGTCTCGGCACATCCTTCAGATGAAGCAACAACGTCATTGAAAACTGAGGGTGGTGACGATGATGATGACAGTCCAACTTGTAATATATATTTTTTAGGCATTGTGAAGTTGACAAATGAATGTTATTAGCTCATCAACTGTGGGCAAGTTTTTCATTTTTTTATTTAATCCAATTGGATTAAATAATGACTTTAGGTTATAAAAAGGTTAGGTTAAGAATAATAGGAAAATCGTTATAGAGCGTGAGAAAAAAAGAAGTTCTATTTAATGATTAAAACCATTCATTGTGGTTAAAATTTTGTTTTTTTAAATGGTAAATTTTTTTGATACTTTTCCGTTTGTCGAAAGGCACCGCTTGTGGCACTATTAGTTGTTGTTTTTTAACTAATTTATAAGTACTGTATGTGTGTGCGAATTCAAGTCAGAATAGTGTGTTTTTATTTATTTATCCGGTTATTATAATCATTATCAATTGGCTATTCTTATTAAGAATAGCCCAAGTCTTCAGCTCCTTCTATTTATTTTCATCTCTGTGATGGTCAGGAACGCGTGTCAATACAGTGGTGACACCTAGTGACATTTCAATAAAACGAAACCTTCAAAAATCCAAATCTTGTTATAGTTAAACCCGTACATGGCACGGGGCTACTTCTAGTTGTCATCATAATCAGTCGGTCCTTAAACACTGTTCAATTATTATTATTATTATTTACGACTCAAGGAATCAAAAAAACAAACAAAATGATACATGCAAAAGGAAATACATGGAACTAATTCACCCAATGTTATTTATCCATTGTTTAATGTTATCAGCCGGTTATTGTTATTAAAAAGCACCAGTCCCAAAGTGATACTATACCATAATAACTGGATACCACTGTGACTTTTCAATAGTTATATATTTTATGCTAGATTTTGATATGCGATTTCGTTATGCGGCGAGAAAAATTTCTCCAAGATGTTCGTTGAGAAAATTTCGCTATTATGCGACTTTGTGCGTGGTGAACAATTGATTGAACTTTTTCGCACCTGACTTTTGTCTTTCGCAATGGTATACTGTACGTGATGGCGCAAATGCTGCCAAATTTGCTCATATGCTTTTACTATGAGTATTATATATATTTTTGATTTATTATACAGGGTGAAAGTCAGGGTTCAAGTAGGTTGTCGTCGAGCATTCGTTGTAGCAAAAGCTGTGATATTCCATTTCGCTTTTCGAAAATCATTTTGATTTAGTGTGTCCTACTATATGTGAATCACAATTTCCCGAATCCAAAAGGTTCATTTATTGCAGCCACAACGGGTGTCAATTTGAACGGCATTCGTTTTGACATGACACTGTCTCGAAAAACAAGCAAAATGCAAGTTTCACTAACTAACTTGCATACCAGAAAGAGGTCCACGTTTAGATTACTGTAAATAAAAACGTATTATTTCCTAAAACTGTTCATAATCGGAGAGCTTTACATGAAAATGTAAACCATATTTTGGGACAGAGGGAGTATTATGACCAGAATTTTATGATCATTTATAAACGTTGTTGGGGGATAAATATTTCGATGCTTAGACTGCAAACTAAGTTTAGATGGTTCGTCTTGCTCTCGTTGTGTTTATTCGTTTTGGTCACACTGGTTGGTTCAACCAGCGAACATTGGGGGTATTTTTCTTTACTATATCGATGTTGATGTTGGTAACCTGCCAAATAATATAGCAGGGGTAAAAGCGAGGGGGGAGAGAGGGAAAAGGTGAAAAAGAAGAAGGATGATGTTAGCTTGCCAAGCTGTCGCCTTATCTCGAGAGCCCATGGCGACAGATTCGGGATCCCCAATCGTCGTCCTTTTTTCTCTCAGGAAAAGGGAAATTTCGAGGAACATGTAAATCAGATTTTGGACCATTTTTGTTCCCTTTTTCCCTCTTAGGCATAGCGAGTTTTTCCCTTATTCTATTCTCCCTTTTTCATTTTTATATTTTTCAGAACGAGGAGAGGGGGTTGTAATTTTTAGTCGTTTGAATAAAGTCGGTGGAAAGCAGCAAAAATCTTTTTCCATCATCGTCGTCGTCTTGGAGAGCTGAGGGAAAATTTCATCTTTTGTGTATATCTCTCGTTTTTTCTTGAGTTTTCTTTTTATATCTCTCTTATCCGGGTTTGGGGTTTCCGGGTTTGGCCATTGTGGAATGATGGAGATAATAGTTTCTTTTGCTCATCGGTTTTCCTCGGCATTTGAATTGATGATGGGAAAAAGTTTTCGGAAAAGGCAAATAGAATTATATTCGTTATTTGACATTTCCATGCAACTAGTTTCCAAACAGAAGATACGTGTTACTATACAGTATACGTATATACTTTATAATGTATGTTTTATGTATATGTGTGTGCTACCTGCAAAGTGCAGAAATCAGCATTGTTGAATTATTCAAATAATAATGTTTTATTATTTAGGGGGATACTTTATAAGTCTAATGTAACAAAATGCGCACAAATCGAATCAAAAATTGTAGAAATTGAAATTGGAATTTATTTATTTATTTATTCATTACTCGAAACTCTCATAAATCGATAACACATTACTCAAAGATCGCATTAAACTAGATTCGCATAAATTGAAATTTGCAGGAATCGAAAATGGAATAACTCAAAACTCGCATAAATCGAATATCGAATCATTCAGAAATGGCATAAATCTTAAATTCGCAAAAAGCGAAACTATATGTAAAGCGTATTCTTAAAAAACATTTTTAATGTACTCGTTACACGTTATAGTTTCAATAAACAAAACCACAGTTTCATTCATGAACATGTTATCTCAACATTTGCGAGTTCCATTATTCGCGACGTTTCACATAAGAACTCGACTGTGAAAGAAGGTTGACTGTACTTCGATGTCGCAAATGTTAATCCCCTCTCTAGCAGGTGCAGCCCCCATATATAAATTTAGTATCCGGTTTTGTAAGTCATTCTTTTTCCCGTCTCACTCGAATCAGGGGGCTTATCGTCCCTTGAACACCAAATTGCACAGCGTGTAATACACGCTGCGGTATATAAGTGAACAGCGTGTTCTATACCAATTCTTTTCTCCTTAGGGTTAGGAATTAAAGTCACGTCTCAGGAGTAGGTTAATCCCATTTTGTTTTTCTGGAAAATAATGAAAATGTTAAAAGAGAGTAGTGTAAGCTCGATATTCCACGGGTTTTGTAGAAGAAGAGAATCGTGAGTAGGTGTGAGAGAGAGAGTATAGGGTTCAAGTACCTTGGGAAATTGCGAATTCTTTGTAAGTTCCTGTTGTACGAGGGATGAATTTGCATTTAAAGCCTCGAGAAAATCTTCTAAGACGACATGGGTGAGAAAAAAAATAATGAAAATAAAAAGGTTGGGTTGCAAGGCACAAATAGATTTTTTGTTTTTTAAAGAGAAAAAAGTGATGTGTGTGTGGTTGGCTTTTATTATTATTATTATTTTGGGAAGGCAAACAAAAATTCGATCGTGGAAATTAATTATATTTAGCCATAGCGTTGAATTATTCATTGCTATTGAAATTGAAAAATGGAACGAATATATTTTTGTTGTGGTTTTTTTTTTTCACCCTGAAAACAAAATCTGTCGCACGATATAGTAATAGGGAGGGGGAACATTTGGTTTTGTGGTTTTTGTGTTGAAGTCGTTCTTGAATGGAAGTGTGAAAAACGGGATGTTCATTTTTTCGATGGAGAATGCACATTAAGACAATTCATTTCGACAAGAATAAAAAAAAAATGTTTTATTTTTTATTTTTTCGGTAATAATTGATTTTCACTTATTCCATTTAACTGTTTTGTTTGTTGTTTTCAATATTTTTGGCTCCAACGAAGAGTTTGGGTTTTGTTTTGATTCAGATTATAATGACACTTGAATTTATGAGAGGATTGAAGTTCAGTGTTAAGACCGGCCTGACACACGCAATTTTTCGTGTGGCAATTCGAGCAATTTGTGAGTTTGTGAGTAGCGTGAGCTGGGATTTGAACGTATACTGTCATCAACAGTCGTTTATGAGAATACTAGTAAATAACCCGCCATAAATGACGGGAAAGTTATTTATTTATTAAACTCATATTGCTTCGCAATATTCGTTACAATTAGAGTATCGATTTCGGTATGAGTTTTGGCATTTTCACACATGGTGAGGTGGCGTTAGTAAAAACACAGTGACAGTGCCACACAGTGGAAGTTTCTAGAGGGTTCTTGAAAATTAAATTCTTTCTTTATGCTCAGGTGCAAAAGAAAGAGCTACGTGATGTTTCTTGTGCAATGGTTATAACTGGTGAGTAGTAGTAGGAGGAGGAAGGTCGTGCTCTTTTATTAGATAGGATACTGTATAGCCCAATGCACCAAAAACGCATAACGTGAATCGCACTAGTCCTTCACATAAATAAAAAAACGCATAAGTCCAATATGAAAAAAAAACCGCATAAATCGAAAACTATAGAAATAAAAAATGGAATTGCTCAAAACTCACATAAATCAAATATCGAATTACTCAACGATTGCATGAATCAAAATTCGCATAAAAGGAAACGTACCGAAATAAAAAATGGAATTACTTAAAACACGCATAAATTGAATATCGAATTAAAGATTGCATAAATTTAAATTTTTGTATAAATTGAAACATGCAGAAATAAAAAATGGATAAAAAATGGCTACATTTATGTATGTAAATGTAACCTTACACACAATATATCTGTATAAGACAGTATCAATATTCGCATAAATCCAAACGTGCAGAAATCAAAAATGGAATTACTTAAAACACGCATAGCTCAAATATCGAATTGCTCAAAATTTGCATAAATTTTTAATTTGCATAAATCGAAACATGCAGAAATAAAAAATGGATTCATTACATTATGTATGTAAATGTACATACAGTACATCTGTATGACAGTACATAAAGAATATGCTAATTTTTAATGTATAATACTTGTTTCAAAATATGTCCACATTTGGCGCAAATCGTGATCTTATTACTGGAGTTGATCAATTTTTGTGGGAATTTGGATACATGCAATTCTCGTTTTATGCGAGATTTTTTTTGCACATCTTAACTTACACGGGAATCAAATACTACCTGCATTTCGTAATACAACCCGCACTCAACGACTATCTGAATTTCCTGTAAATCTATCTTGATGACATAATTAGAGCCTATAACAATAAACCTAGTTTATTAAATATAAATCTAGTTTTTGCCCCCTCTCCCCTCCGACAAAACGGGGGAGTGGGTCAAAACTCGAGGCCGTTATTCATTAATAAAACCATTTCCCGGTTGGGGGGGGGGGTTATATCTTCCAATCAGAAGAAGAAGAAGAACGAAATAAACTTTGTTCCCAAAAGAAAAGAGTGATACCGACTGTGATCCAAACAGTCGGAGTCTGTCTTTGTGGTGGTGTAACTCGTTGTGTCATCGGACAGAAGAAGAAGTGAGGTTTGTTGTCAGCGTTGCTGGTCACGTCTGGAGTGTAGGTTTACCATTTGTCCTTCACGCTAGTCGACCTACGACACGGAGGCTTCTGAAACGTTTGCTTGCACAAATAATGTACATGTTGCGTAAATCTCGAGTGACATGGAGAGGAAGCGGCTCCGAGCAAGCTGATTAGCGTTGTCCTTAATCGAGATAAATGATGGCGAGGTTTGGTCACTTTCATCAACAACCTCCATCTTTCTCTTTATCTCCTTCCCCTTTTTATTTTTCATTTATTTATTTTTTTTTTGCGGTTTCTTATATTCCGACTTCTGATAATGAAAGTCAAACAAGGTTCTTTGTTTACACGATGCGAAAGGTCATCCAACTTAATTTTTTTTTTGGGTCGTATTTGTGTTTGATGTTTGTTGAAGTTTGTTTTTGACGCGATTCTGACCGTGTACCTCGGCGTATCAGATTTGATGTGAAGTTGATTTTGTTTACAATTTTTGTTATGTATTATAGTGCTACGCGTGATATAAATAAACGTACGTGTGCATTTACATACAGTAGGGTTGGTGTTTTTAAAAAACAAAAATGGACGGGAGACGGCCTGAATTTGTTCCATTATGGAAAAAAAAATAATTTTGGTAAAATTAGGTTAGTTTTTGAACAATATTTAGGGGTCGCTACCAAAGATCTGAAAAATCGTGTGTTAACGCTACTTACGTTTCAAGTCAATCTTTCAAACTATGGAAGAAACCACTAGAATTCTTTGATGTTTTGAAGAAACCACGAGTCTATAAATTGACGATATCTTATATAATTCTATATAATATAAGACTAGAGTGCTCCTCCTGACAAGCTATGAAAGCGCCACCGCGTGTGAAAATGCTGAAATCGATACTCGATCGTGTAGCAAACGAGTATTGTGAAGCAATAAAAGCGAAAACAATAAATAACTGTAACGAATGTTGCCAAGCAACACGAGTTAAAACAATGAATTGCGTAATAAAAAAAAACACAACTATCCCGTCATTTTTGACGGGCTATTTACTATAATAGTCTTGTATGTTCGTGTCGCAGTAGTGTATGTTACTTTATTAACGATAAATCGTGATTGCTCTTTGGTAAAACGTTTTGTTCGAGACGACTGTCTTTTTTTTTAAACGAACAGAAGCCTTTGAAGAACTGTTTAATTAGGTTTAGTTAATTAGTTCTATCGTAGATTTTCCTCACATTACATTATGCTAGGGTTCACACGCATAAAGCTTTGTACAAAAAAAAGTTTCTGTGTTTGGCAACTTTGTTTACTTTTTGTTTGGAATTTCTTTATAACGGGAAAAAAATAGTGAAGTTTACGGAATTTTCTCGTATATTGACTAGTAAATAATCCGTCAAAAATGACACGAAAGTTGTATTTTTGTTTATTTTTATTAAACTCATGTTGCTTCGCAACGTTCGTTTCTGTTATTATTCTGTAACGAATTATTCTGTAACCCTGCAAATAGGATACACTAAAAAAATTAATCCAAAGCGGTTTTTTGTTTTGTTTTTTTAATTTTCCATATATTTTTTTAACACATTAGAAAACACAAACAAAAATAATTCAATTCACGGAAATCTTAGTTAATTCGATAATAATTGCTTTTGTTTTTATTTTACGCGATTGTAACCTTGCGATGATGACGTAATGAAACGATGATATCGTATATGTACTTAATCATCATCACTAAGAGGAAGTGTGCAGTTCTTTTAATTGTGAGCAAGGTACAAAACGGATGTGTGACTTGCAATTCAACTATTTTTATATCTACACTATAGTATTTCATATATATATATATTGTATTTCTTTACTGGGGTGACGTCATATTTCACCTGTCTGTCACTCCGATACGCGAGACGACGTTTATTTGAGGAGCGGATACCTGTCGAGTCAGGTCGTGTATTATAAAAATGAGAAAAATCAAATATTTAATTTTTAGAAGAAAAGTTGGAGGTAAAAGGTCGAGTTTAAAAGCTAGGTCAAGGGTTGACGACAATTTTTGTCACCAAGGTGGAAACACGGAGGACCAAACCTAGAAAAGCCGCAGGTGCAAAAGTTTTTTTTTTTTTTTTATCATCGTGACGAAAGGCTTTGCTGGTTGGCGATTCGAGAAGCAGACGCTCGAGTTGGGAAGTGACGTCATCGTCGCCCAACCTCATCATCAAGCTGTTGAAAGTGAATCGAACGAGCGCAACACACTCACAGTCAGGCTCTAGTACAACTCGCAACATTTCTTCGTCGTGGCGAAAAACCTCTTTCAAGTTGGAAACCCTTGTCCACTTTGGTCGTGTGGTTTTGTCTAGTTTTCAAAGAGTTTGACAAGTTTTCACGCTGCTCTGGATTGTACCTTTTTTTGAAGATTTTTGTTGTCGTTGTTGTTGGAATGAAGAAAATGTGAAGTGTTGAAGAAGGTTCCTCGAAAGAAATGACCGCGTCTGCGATGTTCACCCACGTGCTGATGGTTTTTCTCGTCGTCGTCTGCCTTGTTGCAACCCAACCAATGTACGAGGAATAGAGTTTGTGCATATGACATATTTTGTGAAAACATATAAGTGTACGAGGAAGAATTGTGCTGCAAAAACACAACACAAACACACAAAAAAACAGATGGTCAACTTCGATGATGGTTATACGGGTCTATAACTTTGAAAAAGGTGAAAAGTTGTATCGATTGTTGGTTGTCGATTATTTTTGGGGAATTACCAAATTTTTGTGTCGTTTCGAACGTGTGCGTTGTTGATCGTTTGACGATGACATATTCAATACGGATCTATAACTTTGATCGGCGGTGAAGAGTTATATCGATTGGTTATCGATGATATTGTTTGGGGAATAACCAAATTTTTGTCTCGGTGTTGATCGTTTGACGTTTCTACGATAACAGCGAACGAAATACTTGGTGACACGACGATCCAACACACCATCTCAAATGGGATAATTGATTGATTGATAAAAAGATGAAAGTTCCTGCGTTTGATCCCTGAATTTGACAAATTGAATTATCCCCCGGAATCGACGAAAATTTGACATCAATTTGGGTTGTCAACGTTGGATTTTTTTTTCTATTTGATAAAAAGAGGAAGAAAAAAAAATAGGTGCGACTTAATTTTAGAAGATAATTTCACGCTTGGAGAATCATCTTCAACTCATCATAAGAAGTATATATATGTAAAAAAAAAAGTGAAGCAAAAGTTTATTTTTTTTGGTGTGATAAAAACAGTCGAAGAGAGTGAAGTTGTGTATGTTTACACAGTTGTCGTCTGAGGCTGTTTTCACCTTAGCAGTAAACATACAAGACCTTATATATCCTATACCATCAACAGTTTTCAACACGTGTTAAAATAAGGAAAACCATTTTCTTCTTCTTCTTCTTGTGCTACTACTACTATACTTTCTGCTATACCACTGGCTATACAGTTTTGTGTTGTTTTTGTTTCTTTATATCGTTGGTGGTAATATAACTTGGTTGTTTATTATTGGCCACCCTTTGGCCTTGGAAACACCGCATATGGTGGCAAGATGCAAATTTGAAGAATTTACTATTTAGTGCCATTCAACCTTTGGTGAAATTGAAATAAACGAAACAGAAGCCAATGTTGAAAAGTATACCACCAGTTTTTCCCCCTCTTCTTCCATTTGACTTTTACCCCCACCTACTGGTTAGGGGAACCTTTTAATAGGGTTCACGTGTTTGCCTTCCTAGCTGGGGGTTGGATATACCCCCACAGTTTGCCAAAGTGCCATCAACCCTACTCACCGACAAACTCCCCCCATTTCAACTATAGTTGGAATGCAAGTTTTTACAAGTTTTTAAGGTGGAAAAAGTGCCACAGTAGCAGACGACGATGGGAAAATCATTGAGTGCAAAACACCTGTGTGGATCGAGTAAGTGTAGTTTGGTTTGTTTTTTTTATTAATATTATTTTTCACCTTGGTCGTTTCAGTGATGGAATGAGTTTTCTTAGTGTGGGTGTGTAGTTTTTATGTGTGTGTTTTTAGTATCCTCTTAAGTAAGATGAGAAGAGTGTTGGAGGTGTTGGGTTTGCTTAAATCCATTATTTTTAATAGAAGGCTACCACTACTTCGGGTCAAAGTTGAACGTTTAGTGTCGATTGTATTGAGGATTATTTTTCTTTAAAGACTATTGTAGGTGATATATATTATATATATATCATATCATATATGACATATATATATTCTATGTTTCTATTTTATTTGTTTTTTTGATTTTTAGGATATTTCTTTTCGTTAACTAGAAAATTGGTGTTCTAATCCCTGGATATTTATTATTATTACTCATTCTGTTCTAACATGTATTCTATTACTTTATTTACATTTGACTGTTTATTTTATTTTTTTTGTCCCATGGTTTACATTTCTCACAGTATGTTAAATTACAATTAAAACATTATTTAATTTACGTAAATTATAGATATTCTGTAATACAGAGTGCATTGTTTTTATTTATTCATATGCTTACTGTGAGCATATAATAAATAAAAAATATATAGATTTTTTATTTATTATACAGGGTGATCTAACAATTAGAGTTCAAGGTAGGTTGTCGAGCTTTCGTTGTAGCAAAAGCTGTATTCCGCTTTTCAACTGTCAATTATTTTGATTTAGTGTGTCTACTACGTGAAGCATAATTTTCTGAAGGCATAGGTTCATTATTGCAGTCATAAGGGGTGTCATTTTGAATTGCATGCATTTTAACATGGCATGACACTGTCTCAAAAATTTTAAGTTTCACCAACAACTAACTTATCTACTAGAAAGAGGACCGCGTTCAGATTACGATTAGCCAATAAAAAACGTATTATTTTCTTAAATTGCCCGTAACAGGAAAGTTTTGCATGAAATGTTAACCATATTTTTGGACGGAGGAAGTAATTATTTAGGATTTTAAGTCCAATATTTTGCTGATTTATTTCACATATGTATTGCCGGCAATGTATATAACCCAGGCATTGTATAGAATGCCCAGCCCGTTTTGGCAAAGTATGAAATTAGCATTGAAATAGTTACCTTAATAGATACCTTACAAACTAACCTTATCCAATCTAAACAGTTCTATACAAGATGTTATTTCATACTTTGCCAAAAGAAGCTACGCATTCTATAGAATGCATAGGCATATTTATTTATTCATTTATTTATTGTCAATGTTACACTCTCAAGGAGTGTAATCAATACAAATAAGATTAAATTTCATGTAAAATGTGGAGTTTTAATTTAACTTTGAAATATTATACAATGTATATTATAATATAAAATATCACACAATGGTTGGATTCTATACATTGCTGTGAACGTGTTTATAACAACGCGTACCAATATTTGTATTATGTATGCAATATGCATGCATATACTTGTATATAGAAGCCTATATACTGTACAATTAATTAATTTACATATTGAATACAGTACTAACAATTGGCGATATCTAACACGGACTATAAAACAGTAGCATACCTTAAATAGTTGTGTGGTCTAATTTCATTTTATACAACAATCCATTCTCCGCCATAAATTTGCAATGCGATATCGACTTCAGAAATCGTTATTTTGTTTTTTAAATATACTTTTCATCCACTTTTTCGCAACTAGAACTTTGGAACTATTTCCGTCAAGTATTATGAAGTTAGCTTCAAACCATATGAACGAAAGTGTTAGGAAATATTGTTTATTTTAACGTTTGCTATGGATGTTTCACTTGTCAGCTTTGTTATATAGTGGAACCCCCGCTATTCGTTCACTCCTCTATTCGTACGTTGCCTCGCGATTCGTACCAATTACGAGCATCTTTTATTGCAAAGAAACAGAAAATACGAAGGAAATAACACCTTGTTACAGTATTTATTGGTTTTATAGTTTTTAATGTATGATTTTTTATGCATTAAGTACTGTATTACTATATAGGCAATTACACTATAAAAAGGTTACTATATAAACAATCATTATGGTCTGGAACGGATTAATCCAATTAACAGTATTTTTTAGGAGAAAAATGAATTTGCCATTCGTTCAAATCGCTATTTTGATCAGCCTTGTGTACGAATAGCGGGGTTCCACTGTACATTCAAAAGGTCATAAATCACAATGAATGTAATGTACTTTTCATCTTATCATGAACTCATCTTTCGCGGGTACCAAAACAAGTACATTAAAAAAATATTTTTAAACATACTCTTTGTATACTGTCATATGCAGATATACCGTATTTACATAAACAAGGCAAAAAAAAATTTATATTTTTTTTTTCGATTTATGCGAACTAAAATTTAAGCAATAGTTGAGTAATTCGATATTTTTTTTTCATTATTATATTCAATTTATGCGTGTTTTGGACCGATTCCATTTTTGATTTGTGCTCGTTTCGATTTACTCGGATTTTGATTTATGCAATTTTTTTATTTATGAGAATTTAAATTTATGCGATCGTTGAAATCAATATTTGATCGATATTTGATTTATGCGAGTTTTGAGCAATTCCATTTTTGATTTCTGCAATTTTCAATGGCCATTTTATTTATATATGTGTTTTTGTTTTATATTAGACAATGCGGTTTTTGATATATACGAAGGACTTATGCGGTTTTCGTTTAATGTGGGTTTTTTGTTTGGTACATTGTACTATGTATTCATTCTCAGACTGTAGATGACAGTATACGTTCAATTCCCAGCTCACTCACAAAATGAAGCTAATATAAAGAGTATAAAAAATAAAATAATAAAATATTCAGTGCAATTACTGAGGACAGGTGTTAACGATGAATGATACAATGTATAAAATATGAAACCTCAAACTACGATGATTGTCATATTTATTATATATGCAATTCGTTACGCGACTTCCTTCAGTTTATATGAATATTGCGAGATGTCGGTATTGATGTCAATTTTCTTCTTCTTCGTTGATTGTCAATGCCGAAGTAATGAAAACGCTTTTGACTCAAAAAATCTAACTTTTGATTCACAATTTTTTTTATTTATTTGCGTTTTCGTGAAATCAACAGACATTTTCTTGATTTCAGCACTGGTTCGGTCGTTTTTTCAAAAATTTTTTGTTTTGACATTTATTTTCTATTGCTCCATGTCCCCGAGGAACCATTAGAACTGTATTTCGCAAGGGTTCTTTGGGTTCTTTTTTTTGGGGGGTGGTGGTGGAGGTTTTCTTACCATTTTCTTTGAAGGGTTTATTTTTATTTTTTTTTATGGTGGGAAAGTCACTGGTATATAGTAGGCTTACTATGATGGAAAAGAAACGGGTTTTCCCATTCGATGGATTTTTTTCTTCTTTATCTTCTTTAGTCGTTTTAAAGCCAATCCTGAGGCAATCACTAAAGGGCATGAACCTCCAAAAAAACGCGCACTTTCCACAAACCTTGCCATCTGGATTGACGAAGGACGTTCCAAATACTATATATATATTTTTTTTTTGGTACAAAAATTTATTTTATTTTACCTTTCCATTTGGCAGAGAAGAAGAATTGTTGACAAAGATTTTGAAAAACTCCTCCATTTTTAGTTTTTTTTTGAAATCCTTTATGTTAGTGATTTCAACAACAGTAAGTAGGGTTATGCCCTATGGGTTTGTTTTGCTGGCCAATAGGTGGGGGGGGGTGTGTGATAGTTTTTCTTTGATAAAAGATATAAGAAGAGGTCAAGGGATTGGTCTCATAAAGTAATTTTGTATTATATTTTGTTTTGACTCGATACTCGTACTAGCGAATTGATTTAAAGTGAGGCGTCGCGATGTTGGCGCCGCCGTTGAGGAAGGTTGAAATTCCAATTAGCATAAGAAATGGGATCAGTTAAGAATATAAAGGTGTGAGAAAATGACATCGTTGTTGAAGATGCTTCAATAAGAAAAAAAAATATTCGCTGGGACGAGTAACGAGCCGAAATGTTGGCAATATCGACTAAGTGTCAATGAATGAGGAACCAGTGTAAAAATATAGTAGGTGATATGAGTTGATGTTATAGGTATTGTCGAAGAAGCCTCATTATGACATTTAATCGCTGGAACGAGTAACGAGTTCAAAATTGTCCAATCTTTTTTTTTTTCGATTTTGATTTATTTATTTGTTTGTTTATTTATTTATTTATTTTTATAACGAGTTCGTCCCATTGCGACAAAAAATGTTTTTCGTTTTTAAGTTTCCTGACACGCAGTTTTTAGTGTGGCAAATGGACCAATTTTTGAACAACTGTGATGTCAGCTTCTTGTCAGTTTTCATTGGCTGGGCAAGAAACTGATGTCACAGTTGTCTAAAAATTGCGTCACTTTAAGGGTTTTAAGCCAGCAAGATGAAAATTTGGAAAAAATAGGACTTTTTATACGCTTTATATTAGCTTCACTCGTGAGTGACTTTGTGAGTTGAGAATTTAACGTAAACTAGCTTCTGACCGAAAATCGCATAAAATTTCTCACTTTATGCGATTTTTGAGCGCATAGATTGAAAACTACATCTAATGTAACAAAAAATCGCCCAAATAAAATTGCAGAAATCGAAAATTGAATCACTCGAAACTCGTATAATTCGAATATTACAATACGAAAGTTCGCATTAATCTAGATTCGCATAAATCGAAATTTGCATTGAAACTTGCAGCTATCAAAATTGGAATTACTCGAAACTCGCATAAATCTAATACCGGTATCGAATAAAATAACTCAAAAGATCGCATAAATTTATTCGCAATAAAGCGAAATTATATATAAAGCGCATTTTTAATGTACAGTACTTGTTTCTTGTTTGTAATCGACAACCACTGTATCACTATAGTTCGTCGTCTGGGAGGTGTTCAATTTATTATCGGTTGTCAATTCTAGGCTTTTGCAAGTTTGTAATGAAAATAACAATAAGGCTTGCCAACCAACACCCGATAATGCTTCGGTTTATATCATCATCTTTATCGTGAAAATAATAGCGACGTGGTGGTCTCGAGTGGTATCGTGTTTGGGGTTTGTATCAGTTACCAAAAGTTAATCAAGACATTGATATCGTTTGGACCAATTTTTTTCTTCTCTGTTCTATTCTTCCTCGTGCGATCAATGAGTGCGAAAAGTAGGAACAAGATAAATACACAGACGTTTATTGGAACTGTTTATTATTAGTCGATCTTTTATTTGTTTTTATTGAGAAGTTCATGAACGTTCCAGGTGGTTTTTGTTTTTGTTTCAAAGGAAGGTATATAAGAGTTTAAGAATACTAAGTATATGAATAATAATAAGTATGGAATAATACTAGTTATGTAAGTTTACTGTATGATTGTAGTTAGTAACGAAAAGTTGAATAGGTGTTAATTGGCTAATGCGAAGGAAGAAAAATCGTGGTGTACACGAAAGGTCGTTAGACTAGTTAAATTATTCTAATGTCGAAATGATTTAAAGGAACGTCAAAGTTTACATTCCTTTGAGTACCAAACATCCTGAAATGGAGGGGAAAATCAGAGAATGAGCAAACAAAAATGCATGCCGTGTTTTGTTTTCATATTATTATTAATACATAGAATTCTCCAATTTTGCGAGTTATTTATATGCGATTTTGTGATTTATGCGACCAGATAAACCCTTTCAGACGCTCGATATAGGCGGAAAAATCGAGCTATTATGTGATTTTGTGGGTGGTCGTATGTTTTAAGTATGTTTTTGGAAACTTCGATATATGCGAATTAAGATTACGGGAAGTTGATAAATGTAATCCTCGCATTAATCGAGTACTTATTATCATTCAGTTTAGCATACAGTACGTGCAGTGAATATATATATTATATACATATAATATACAGGGTGAGGCAATAATTTGGTATCAGCTGAATATCACGAGAACCATTGATGGTATGGAGATTCTGATTGAAGTATTATGTTTTTATTAACACAGATTCACATATCCGTATATCAATCAACCATGGGTTATCCAGTGCATTTGCCGGAAGTGACCTTGATGGGAACTTTCAAGGCCATCCAAATATTCTCACGTCCTACATATGATTTAGAAAGATAAAGATAGTCACGAAATACATAGCCTAATGCCAACGCATCAAAGAGATCGAAAATCGACCGGTATAAAATGGAAGTTACGGGCAAAAGAAGAAAAAGAACGATCTCACAGGGAAACAAACTCAGGGGCAGCTGCAACAACATGACCTACCCGACAACGGAGAAGCGGAAAAGTGGCGAAAAAGTTGTGGGAAAACTAAAGTACTGTACCGTATGTGTTTAACACCAAAACGCCACCGCATGTGTTTAACACCCATCAGTCTAATGGGTGTTCCCAAAACTTTTTCACCGCTTTTCCATCAATACATTGTCAGGAACGTTTGCTGCTCCTGCTCGCTTTTCTGTCATACTGCACTTCTTTCGCCTATAACTTTTAGTTTATACCGGTCGATTTTCGATCTGTTTCGTGCGTTGCATTATTTCGTGAATACCTTCATTTTACTAAATCACATATGGGGTGTGGGATGCATACTACAAAATATGCATCTCATATGTGGATGACCTTTGAAAATTACATCCAAGATCACTTCTGTATCTACTATATTAGTTTGCTAATGTAAGTTTGTGTCTGTCTATTATTGGGTCAATTCAAATATAACTATAGCTCGTGCACTGTCGTTTCATTCATTTCTAACAATCCAACTGAAAAAATTATTTAACAATAGTGATTACAACGCACTACTATGCCGCTGCAAATACTTCACTGCATATTACTCATGTTATGCACTGAAGCTTGGACACCCTGTATATGCGATGTACCAATACCGTATTTGCTCATTATTTTTTTGTCACTTAATTAAAATTAATTTTTATAAAATTAATTATACAGTAATAATATAACATAACGTAGTGCATGTCAAAACTTAATTTGATAATTTTGTCATATAACTAAGTTGTAATTATGTTGTAACATTAAATTTCACTGATGTTCGGAGATCTGTGTCTAGGCCTTTTATATATAAAGACTATTACAACAAAGGAACTCGTTGTTATAACTTTAATTATGTCGTTATGACGTAATTTTATACGGGTATACTGTTCTTTTTTTTTAATAGGTTTAATGTGACATTTATAGTGAATGAAAAAAATAAATCGCGAATAATGTATTCTATTCACGTGCATGTAAAATAACTAATAAAAACCCAAGTATCATACAAAGAAACTCGTTGTCGTCAAATAAACGGCCCATGCTTTTGTGTTTTCTTTCTTAAAGGATATAATGTAATATGAATTTTTTTTTAAGTAGGGACTTTGTATGCTACACAATTGTAATTGCCTCCAATTCAACCTTGATCTGAATCCTGAGCATCTACATTTCGCTAAACCACCGACAAAACACAATGGTAATAGACTCGACATAATCATAGGGTTACTACTCTCTATACTCTATAGTATAGTAGTGGTAGACAACTTGTTTATAAATGCGGAAACTTTTTTTATACTCTGTATATTAGCTTTACTTGTGAGTGAGTGAGTGGTGAGTTTTCGAGCTGGGAAATGAACGTATACTACCATCTACAATCGTTTATGAGAATATGCTATATAGTCCAATGTGTACCAAAAAACGCATAAAAGGAAGAGAACCGTATATGTCCTTTGCATAAATAGAAACCACATAAGTCTAATGTGAAAAAAAAATCGCATAAATAAATAGAAACTTGCAGAAATCAAACATGGAATTACTCAAAACTCACATATATCGAATTACTCAACGATCGCATAATATTTTTTAAAAAATTTGTTTTAATTTTTTGTTATTTTTCTTTTTGCTTGCATTCTGGTTCTTTGGACCGCAAAACTCTTTAAATAAATAAATAAATAAATTTAAATTCGCACAAATGGAAACGTGCAAAAATGTAAAAATGGAGTTATTAAAAACCGCATGAATTGAATATCGAATTACTGAAACATTGCATAAATTTTGATTCGCATAATAAATCGAAATTCGCATCATTCGAGACACGCAGCAATCAAAAATGGATTCTTTGCATTATGTTAGGTTATATCTGTATATATATATGACAGTAGTATGCATAAATAAACATATCTTTTAATGCACTTGTTTAAAGTCGCGAGTAAATTTATATAAATGACGTTTTGTCGCTTGATCATCCGTTAAATTGACGTTAAAAAGAGGATGTGTGAGAAATAACAGTTGTAGTAAGAGTATAATTTTTTTCTGTTGCAAGTGTCTTGGTCGGTTGCAGATGACATGAATCAGTGGTTAAGTAGAGTTTTTCTTCATAGATTGCTTAACACATCTGTTTCTTGTTCACACCAACCGGATGTGGGCTTTCCAAAGGGACTATCCGTTTTCTTCATCTCGAGGTGTCCTTTGAAGTAGGACTCATCGACCATTAAGACACTGAAAATTCGAGGCGTCACTTTGTCCTCAGCAACTCGTTTTTTCTTCTTCTTCTTCTTCTTTTGGTTTCTTGAGTTCGAATTCATTAACGAGAAAGCAACGACCCCGAATTGCCTTTTCCACTCTTATTTACATTTTGTGCACTAGTCACTAAGTGAAAAATAACAACATTGATGATGTCATCAATTGGTATGCTTTTGATAATAGGTTCATCTACTGTATAATATATGTCGTTTGCGATTTATGCGATCGTTTCGTTCTTCGAAAGTTCACGCATAAATAAAAAACGTTTCAACTTTTATTCACTTTTTATATTATACTAAGAGAACATTCGTTGATATGTTATCAATTATTATTATTTTTTTATTATAATACTGGTAGTCTTTGATTTATGCGAAAGTTATGTTTTAATCTCGCATAACTAGAGAATCACATCAAAATTTCCATCAAAATGGATAAAAATGGAGCGTTTTAGAATTTGTACACCACTGCACAGATTCGCATAATAGCGAAATTTTATCGTCTCAAGCGTCTAATATTTATTTATTTATATATATGCGATTTGTTTTTGATCGTTCAGTATCTGTACACCACTGCCTAGAATCGTATAATAGCGATATTTTATTGCTCTATAACAAACGTCTAATAGAATTTCTCACATCGGATAATAGCGAAATCATATATACGGAACTCGAGGTGTATGTTGGTTTGTGTACTTTCACCACAGCAGTGGGATTTGTTTTCAGTTGTTTATTTACCAATACTTAAGCACTCTTTTTATTTGAGGCGACATTGATATAATGCGATTTTTTTTGTGGGTGTTAATTTTTAATGGTGTTCTTTATGGAAGGTGATTTTATGACCTTTTAAAATGAGAGTGATGTTATTAATTGATATAATTTGTAACTTTTTTTTCTTCCCCTTTTTTTTATGATTTGGGTTTTGTGGTGGAACTAATTTGGTTGTCAAACTGTATATGGTCGTGTTCCGTTTTTTTCTTCAGTGTAATGTGTGCTAAATTGGCCTTGATGAATTCAGTTAGCTTTTTCCAAGTTTCACGCCCAGTTGACTTTTGTACAGGTGCGATTGAATCGAAACACAAATCTTAATGTCTAATGAGAGAATAATTCGATATATATTTATTTTTTAAAAAAGATATTTAATTTGAGAAAACAGTTGTAAACATAGGCCACTAATGGAAAATCGTTTTTTTTTCGTCTCTTCTTTAAGTTGGTCTTGATGTAGCAAATGACTATCTACTATTACTATTTTGCTACAGCGTACCGTACATGCGAGTTCTCAATTTTTTTGCAAGCAGGCTTAGGAGTAAGCGTGGCTTAACATTGTCACATGACACCAGAAGGAAAAAGGATTTAACTCTAATTAGTTGTAGTTTTTGTAGTATTTATTTTTAAATTTTTTGAAATGTCCATAGTCACATTTGTGGCTGGGCGGACCTCTAGTCGAAAACTAATTTGATTGGTTTTTAAAATTAAACTGACAACAATGAATTTGCACGTTCTCAATTTTATTTTAAGTATCACGTGACCATTGTTACATACATTGTTTTACGTTAGAATTGTTGTTAATCACATTATTTCACGTGACCATTATTGTTGATCATGCTGTTTCACCTGACTCGTCGGTTATGTTGTTTGTGGTCAGGTTTTTTCACGTGACTACAAAACCTTTTTGACTAGTTTTGGTCACGTTTTCTTACGTGACCATTGTTTTTGATCACGTTTTGTCTACCACGTGACCATTGTTTAAAATTCTAAATAAGCGTTACAGTTACCGTGACATAGATACCATGATGATGGAACTATGGAAGTTGTAATGGATTTCCACTGATTTCTTGTGAAGTTAAATCGTGATGAAGGGTTTAAAAAAAGTTTGATATCATACAGTTGTTGACGTGAAACGTATAAGGAGATGACAAAGTGTAAAATCAATAATGAAACCCAGTTCATATAAAACTTTTTAATATTCAGGATTTTTTTTTGCAGTTGATGATAACTTTTTTTTTTTAAAAAAAATTTAAAACATATCTTTTTTATCTCATTTTCACATGATAGTGAAAAGACGAAAACATTGACCATGACAAATTGTACCCCCATTTGTTTCCTTCCCAAAAAAAAATATGTACGATGAATGAATGAAGAAAAAAATGTTTTCCGGCTTGTCAAAACTGTCGCGAAAAACTTGAAAAATGTCAAACCTCTTATTAGGTTTTCTTTTTATTTATTTATTTTTTTAATATTTTCTTTCACATGACAGCGTTTTTTTTTTTTGTATGACACATAGTAAAACTACTACTACCGTTGCTACTAATGAAATTCTTAATTGACGTTGCTCGTACCAAACAAATTAGGCTTCTATTTTTATTTTTCAACATTTTTTCTTCTTATTATGTAACTAATCTAAGATTTTTTGTCTTTAATTATCTATTTACTTTATTTTTTAAGAAAGATTTTTTCTACATTTTGTGTCTTGGTGGTGAATAGGGAAAATCTATTGGATGAAATCGATCGATTTGCTATTTTTGGGTGTCTAGCTTAAACATGGCTTCCGAATTGAGGTTCAAAGTCCCCAACCAACTCTTCCAATTTTCAGTTAATTTATTTTTTATTTTTATTTTTTGATTCATTTTATTTAATTAATGGAGAAATGCTACCACGTTAATGGTGAAAACTAATTCTTCAATTAACCGAATGAATTTTTTTTCAATGGATAATTATTTAGTTACGTTTAATTATGTTTTAGTTAATTATTTTTAAGGTCTATTTTTTGTGTGTAAATTTATAATAATAATTACCCAGATCTGTGAATGTATGTATCATCATAAACGCTTTATGTAGCATCCTGTCACTAAATGGAGTTGGTTGGTTGTAAACGTAAAAAATACAAATATGTTAATTTTGTAGTTATAAAAGCCAAAGTTTGTATTACTAACCCGGAACCTTTATTTCATGCTTCTGTGCTACAGCACGGGTCTACTGCTAGTTTGTGTATAACTGAGTTAAATTATTTATAACTAACAAAGTCTACAGTATATTGTTAGTTATAATTATTATAAACTGGATGGGTTTCCCGTGCAAAAGCACGGAACGTCAAAACAATAGGTTTTGACGTTCTTTATTTCAATTTGCCGTCCATCGGGAAAAGTTGTGTTACTCCAGTGCCGATCGACTACTAACGCCTAGCTCTATCGACTCCTACCAAAGGTATAGACTAGAGTATACCATACATACCTTTGGACTCCTACTCACTCTTAGCTTTTTTGTTTCTCCCGCAATGCAATGAGCGACCGTCGGGAAGTGCAGTGCATGCGCAATGCAAATGCGCCTCAGGCTCATGCAACGCTAATTGGGGCGTTGCAAAAGCTTTCTGGGAACGTTACAGAAAGTGTCTTTTATATAAAGAGACTAGCTTAAACCTGTTGAAAAATCAACAGTGTCATATTAAGTACCAGTTTTAGTATTAGAATTTTATTAAAGTAGA
>JAQIWH010001772.1:0-28865 GCA_034695005.1 Cryptops parisi
GTGTCTGTGTGTGTTTGTGTGTGTGTGTTGTGTGTGTGTGTGTATCTATTTTTACCCACACACATTTATTCACGCTCACTTGACGATACACTTAGAACACGAGAGTTAAAAGTTGGTGGTTGATAAATTTTTAGAAAAATTTCTATATTCATTTCAATGCAATAATTAGTAATACACGCATTGCAATATTTTAATTTTATACAGCGTGACTTAAATTTGATGTGCAAATGGAGAGGGGTCGAGAGGAGTAACTTTCATAATGAACCTATATCTAAAAGTGGACGTGCTAGGCGTTAGACGTCGTCAGAGTCGACGACTTCCTCGTCGACCCCCTCTTCTACTCCTCTGGATTTGTTCATCAAATTTAAGTCCACCCTGTATAAAACACTTATTAAGCATTACTTTATGATACAACTTATCTTGATTAACCATTTATAGCAAAGGTAATTCCAGAGAAACCCTTCAATAGGAAAAAAAATCCGAATAACAGAAATAAATAATAGAAACTTTTAATATGTTTTGTTCTAAAATTGACGTTTAAAATCTGTAGTTTTTTTGTTTGTTTCTTTTTTGGTTATTTCCGTCATGGCGGTCGAAGCGTAATTTATGATGAGAAAAACGTACTACGGTACCATACTTTAAATTCATTGGATTGGAGTGTCGAGTTAATTTATTTAACGCTCAGCTGAATGAGGAACCTGTTTCAAATTACTCATCTCGAAGAAAGGATTGTCGCGTTGCTTCCTCCTCTTGATCCTTTCATAATCCGACTCGAATCCCAAATCGTCGCAATTAGTTGATGTCGCACCTCGCTTTTAGTTGTTGTTGTTGTTGCATCTCGTACACCTCGGTTTTATCGTACTTTTTTTCTGTCTAATTTGATTAGTGTTAAGGCTTGCATTTAACGGTGATTGCCTTCGAAGAAAATTGGATGGCTTTGGCGAGCAAACTTACAAGACTTGCGACAAAGAATTTTTAACCAACTTATCCTCATCAAACACTCGTTCGATCAAGATTAATTTTTTTTAAAAAATTAAATCAAGTTTTTGCAAAGAATTTTTACTTATTTAAATAATTCACTAAAAAATGGAAAATATGAAACCTCATTAGCACAAAATAGTTGATGTGTTGGAGATGTGACGTGTGCGTAACTTATCCAATTAACTAAAACGTTAATTGGATAACATTATTTCACTTTACATATGTTATTATGTTTGGAAGGATCATAAATACAAAAGCATTCATTTCAGTTAGTAGTACTATCTATGGAACAGAAATTTACCTCGTTTTCGACGTTATTAATAAAATAGCTTTAAGCTAAAACTGATGAATTATCTGTATACCGGGTGTCCCAGACAATTTTTTCAAGAGTTTTTTCTTTAAAACCGTAAGACGGATTTCTAAAAATCGAATCACTAATGTTGATCCAAAGACGACACTACCATCAACCGGGGCAAACCGGAAGTAGGGTGAATTGGGGCCAACTTTGAAATTTCAAATAGAAACATGGGTCAGCTGGAAAAGGTCTTTTAAACGAAACTTTTACCTAAAACATTTTAAAATTATTTGGCATGAAAACCAAGAAAATGGAATCACAAGGTTTCACACTCCGGCTTGTTTGGGGGTGTTAAAAATGTTTACCACTTTAATTTTACCACGACAGCTTTCGTTTTTTACTACATTGGTGTCAAATCAGGGTAGTCAGGTGTTCTAGAAGACAATCTGCATCCTAATCACGTCAACCTACATCAATAATATGGGAGAAAATGACTTTCACAACCGTGTTGATTTTTGCTACTGGTTGCTCACAAACAAACAACCACACCTTTTAACACACCATTCTGTGCACAAAGAATGATGAGGCGACGTTCAAAAGCAATGGGGCAGAATTGACCCCAGTTTACTCTACTTCCGGTTCGCCTTGATTGATGGTAATGGCATACATGTATTCTTAGGATCAACATTAGTGAATAAAATTTTCAGCACTTTCCGGTTATAGCCAGGCCCAGTCTGATGTTGCTATTTGCTTTTACTTAATTATGGGTTCATTGTGCAGGCCTGGCTATAACCGGAAAGTACCAAATTTTCAAAAAATTTTCAAAAAATATCTGAAAGAATCATTTCCAATCTGTACATAATAAAACCAGTCTGTAAACAGTTAAAATATAATTTAGAAAAATTTAGTGTTTTATAAACATATTATATTTACAAACGAACTTTCGACTTACGATCTTTCAGAGATACGAACAAACACAATCAAAATACATTTTTTGTTTGTTTTGCTCTCATTCGCTTTTTCGCAACATCAAATTTTGTTTTGCACGTTAATTCCCCCTGGTACGGAGTCTGGCCGCTATTAACGCCTGCGCAGCACTGTAGCGGCAGCATTCCAGTTGTTTATAATAGCGTTGGCACTTGGCAGTGAAGCCATCTCAATGGATATGAAGGTGAGGATTATTAAAAGACTCGATGCTGGAAAAAAATGATTAACGTAGCACGCTCTTTCAAAATGAATCGTTCTGGAACAATATATGAAAACAAAGAAAGAATTATGATTGATATGGTTGATTAGCGACTTACGAACATTTCAAGATAAGAACGACCGTCCGGAACGTAACTCGTTCGTTAGTAGAGGAGCTACTGTATTTCACTTTATTATTTAAAAATTTGTTTTATTAGTATTTGTTTTGCAAAATTCGGATTGTCCAATTTTTTGTTTTGTTAATTTTAAAAGGGCTGAGTCCCTGAGGAACTTATACATGTGTTAAATACAAAATTGCATCAAGCAAATACAATATGTTTAGCTAGTTTTTTTTTTGAAATGGCTTCAATGGAAGGAAAAGTTGAATTGTGTTCTGTAGTTGAGTTATTTAAGTCTGTAATCGCAGTAGAAAAAAAATCAAGAATACCTCGTAAATAGATGAACTTATGCAAAACTGGAATGAAGTCTTTCACTTATTCTTTTCACAGATTGATTTTAACATGTAAAGCAAACGTTTTGAAAATTTAAAAATGCACACGAAATTAATAGTTACCCTGTATTTTTAATTTGTAAAATTTTTTTTTAATGAAGATATTAGCTGTTTATATATTATGGTTTGACGATCAATGCATCTTTCGGTTTATATCAAGCCTGGTTTTTTATTCATGCTTCAGTTCTTGTTAATACAGTATAATCACATATTTGGATCTCCTTCTCAAATCACTCATTCCTTTTACCTTTCAATATTAACATCGAGTCGACAACTTTGTCCTATGCGAATATCAACTGTCACCCCCCCCCACACACGTTGTAATTTGTTTAACTAAACTTTCTTGACATAAAACAAGTAAATATTAACTATCTTTCGTTAAGGTGGTAGCGTTTGGTACAAATATCAGATAATCAATAAAGTTTTTGCGATTTTTTATAAGGTAACTTTATAAAAAGCAGTATCACCCAATCAGAAGATGATTGGGTGATTCATTGGTATAATTATAATTGATACTATATATAGTCAAGTATGGTAATAATTAGTAACTATTAGTACCATGTCAATGGTCTAAGAAGTAAATTTATTTGATAATGATTGAAAATTTTAAATTTATTTTCATAGCATTCGAAGAAGTTTCAATACTTGTTCTAAAATTCAACCTTGAGATAATGATTATACCTTATTTCAATGTTTCTCATTAATTTATGTCACACTACGGCAACCAGAAGATATTTATTTATTTATTTATTTCAATTTTACATCCCATAGGGATAAATTTTTTGGAGTACAAATTAAAGAAAGATAATAAAGATGAATCAACAAAACAAAATGTGGCGATACAGTTTCTTTTTAAAATGATAATCATAAACACAATTTCTATGTGTACAAACAAATGGAAGTTTACGTAAATACAAAGGAAGTTGATTCCATCTATAAAAACAAGAATAAGGAAAACGCTGAGAACTTTGAGGTGAAAGAGCCACGGGAACAGACAAGGTATATCTGTATTCTTCCCTAAGATGAGGTCGATTGACAATATACTGAGAAATAAAATATAAAGGATGATGAGGAGATATATGCCTCCATGAGACAACTACTGCCCGGCATAGCGAGGACCATTTACGTACTAGTTTCAGCGTGCAATTTAGCCATCAACGGTGTTGTTCAGGCTCATTCTAATGACACGATTTTATGGTATTTCAAGACTTATTTTATCACAAATCTGATTGTGTAGGAATATAATGAAATTGTGGAAGGCCTTACAAGCTCACGCCGTCAAACTGCTGTTTATTTAGCTAACGTAAACAACGGACATAAACTGAAATTGATCTCATGTGCTGAAAAGCAGTGATTTGAGCGTTCGTTTACTGCATAGAAAATCACACTGAGACTTAAAAATGGTTCTACACAACACTATAAAGTCTTACGATTCAGTATATCATTAAATCGAACGTTTGGAACAAGTATTTAATTTACATTTACAGCACAAGCTCACCTCTATCTGGAGTCCAACTGAAGAATCAGCAGAGTTGAAACAGCAACCGATAGCGCAATCTACTAACTAAACTCTGCATTCGTCTAATTCAATGCTAAATGACCCTTTGCTGACATGCCAGTGTATAATACTAGCTGTATGCCCGTCAACAATGACCGAAACATTTTAGCTCATGTTGCCTGGCAACATGAGGTCATTCTAGTGTATTATATTGCGAGTAATAATTGAGCAACTGCAATCGTACCTACAGCTTTTGAAGGCTTTCTAGCATAACACCGCGCTGACGAATACTATGCGACTGTATTGTAAATAAGATTTTACAGCCTAGAATTTTAGCTTTGTAGATACAGTGTATGAATACAGCATAGCCCACAAAGAAAGAGATGTAGAGATGTGTCTTTCTTTGTAGGCTATGAATACAGAGGTGAGTTTTTGGTGATTTAGGCTAACCTAGCCGGCTAGGTTAGGCTAAGTTAGCCTAACTTAGCCGTCACGTGATCAAAACTTAGCCGTCTTTGGAAAGGCTAGAAATGACTAGAGAATTAACCTAGCCGGCTAGAAGTGGGCGGAGTTAGCCCAACCTAGCGGAGCGTTTTTTTAGCTATCCCTTCAAGGCTAACTTAGCCTAACTTAGCCGGCTAAGTTAGCCTAAGCACCAAAAACTCACCTCTGAATGATTTTTTTCATGGATAATAACATGATACATAAACAAATTCAAATAATTTTTTTTTCAATTTCTTCCCAGATAACTGATAAACTATTTATTTATTTTATTTTTTATTTATTTATTTATAAAAATAAATAAATAAATAAACTATAAACGTGTATGTTGTAAAACGGTATTAAAGATTACACATTATATAAACATTATATACAATGCCTAAGCATTGTATAGAATGCCTAGCCTCATTTGGTATAAAATAAATTTGGCAAAGTATAAAATAAATAACATCAGGTTAATAACTGTTTAGATTAGCTAAGATTAGTTAAAAACATGTTTCATAAAAAACAAAATAATGCTACAATAAGCCTAAATTTAGGCCTAACTTTTTAACCTATTCTAAATTTTTGCATAATGTAACTATTCCAATGCTAATTTCATACACTGCCTTACCAAAAAAGACGAGTTATTCTATACAACGCTTGGAGTATAACATATAAACTTGACAATTTCTTCAATAATTAAACAGAACACTTATCACATTTAAAAAAGATAATACCAATAGTTTGTCTTACAATCCAATTTAAAAAATAAAGTCTCATAAGCAAATCATAATACTGTATAGATACCACGTTATACTGTTAATTAGCAAAAGCTCAATTTCGCTTTAAAAATGATGAAGAAAAAAGAACACTTATTACCTTCATGTAAGGTGCTCAAAATTTTGTATATAAATAGATAATTATGTATATATATATATATAAAAGAAAAAAATTGATTTATTTTTAATTTTAAAATTTATGAAAGACTGGACAGCTTAATAAATCCACGGCAAAGTAGTAGCAGCAGCAGCGGCTTTACTCATTTTGCGTTTTATATGAACTTTTCGATGTTGGTGCAGATAAAGCGGTAGAATGTAATTAGTGTTTATCCTACAGTTATGGAGGAAAAGCAAGCGAACGAAAAGGGAAGGGTTGTAATTCCTGTAATTAAAAAACAGAAGCTCTAGTTACGGAGACTGAAGGCGTAATTAAATCTGCTGAAGAACATTTAGCTTCATTAGTGGTAGGGGAAAAACTGTCGCTCATTCGTCAGTTTCCAACAGCGAAAGAAACGAGAAACTCCATTCCCCCTCCTCATCTTTCCAGATCTTCCATCTCTCTCTCTCCCCCCCCCCACTTTTTACCCCTGGTTTTCCCCCTTTATAAAGGGGATCTTTTGGAAGTGGCTTCCACCAATCAGACACTCGCATTAATTCTACTTACGACTTCATTAGTTCCATCTGCATTTTACCTAGTAACCGGATAAAATTAGACGAAAGAACTTGTTTTTTTTTCACTTCTTTTTGTTCTATTTATAGTTAAAAGAAAAAAATGATCTTCTACTAAAAAAAAAATATTATCGTATTACTAATAGTATGAATTAAAAAGAAAAGAAAGTTAAAAGAAAAAAACGTTTCTATCATCTCACATCAATGATTAACTTTCAGTTAAAAGATCAAGTTAGCAGAAACGTTTAAATGAAATGGAAATCCAATTAGGACACTGAGAAAAAAATTAAACCCGTTTAAACCGATCAAGTATAAAAGTCTCTAGTGCTAAAATAATTATATAAAAAAATTTAAATGATACACCAGATATTATCACATACAACGACTTTCCAAAATATAATAGCAATCATATCTCATGTTTAGAAGTCGCGTTAAACCTCATAACCCAGTTAAAAAGATGTGAAACAGTGTTACTTAACATTTTTTTTTAAAAATAACCTAGAATTGTTTTTGATTGTGTTAAGTGCAATTCTACCTTCCTAATGCAGAATTTTTAGCAAAACAGCTATATGTGCAGAGATATTAGTGCAAGAAGTGTGAAGTATCCCATAGACAGCGAGGTGATCTTTAAACGCGTTTAAAGATCAATAAATTTCAATCTTCGCATTTTTACAATTCGAAATTATAAAAATGTTACTTAACACCCTTTTACACCAAGCTTTTTAATTATTGTATTTTTAAAAATATAACGATTTTTATTTGAGTCTTATTTAATTCTGAAGATAAGATTTATATTACATCAAAACATATTTGGTGATACACAACAAATTTCCTAGATATATTCCATCTTCATATCACTAAACGTGTTTTGAGGTCACACTGAACCTTATTGAAGTCACATCACCAGTTGTAACTCCTTATTATGACAACATAAAATTTAAACCACTGCCAACTGATTTAAAACTGAAGATTTGATTCCGAAACATGTTGACTTTGCGAGGTACTAAAGGTAATGATGATAGCTACGTGTCGAGGCTACTAAGTTAAATTTTAAAAAATGTAAACCAATGGTCCATTTAATTATAATATGTAGTTCCCAGCAATCCAACTGAAATCACAATAGAAAATCTAAATATAGAGCTCATAAAAGCTTCCAGCATAACATCAGTGTAGCACAGTGTTGTGTAAACACTGCACTGCATCACACTAATGATTCACTTCTACGGTGATTTTAAGTTTCTCTCTACTGTTAATTTCTGTTGAAATTAACAGTAAAAACAGTTAAAAATTAACAGTTACTAGGTTCCTTTAAAATTCGTCTACATTATGTTACGACTTTAATTCCAATACGTGATGTAATACACTCTTATGGCTTGTAACAAGTTTCTTATTTAACAACTACTTTTTCTTTAAAAAAAAAAATTCTGTCACTTTTTGACATCAAACATTGTCAGATGTTTCCTCCGTTTTCTTGTTTGTTTTTTTAAGATTAGTTTTGTTTTTTAGCATACCGGTATATACAAAAAACTTTGATACCGAAAAAAATGGCGTTTCTTAGTTAAAAAATATAAAAGTTGAATATTGTTCAAGGCATTGCCTGAGAAAAAAAGCAGTCTGTTCAAGTTTTTGTTTTGAACGGAACATTTCGTGCATATAGGGTTTCTGTCGAAAACAGTGAGTCAATGTACAAATTTTCTCAGCTACTATTAGTTGAAATGTCTAAAGCAGGTGTTAGGTTTGAGTTTGGGTTTTCAACACCCACCTCCATCCTGAGAACGACATCCCATTACCTCACCGGAAATGAGGCTGTCTCAACAAGTGACGAATACCAGTATACAAGAAAAGGTAACGTGACGTTCTTCACAAACATTCACCCACGCACACACGTTTTTTCTAGTGAACAAAAAACAAACACAAAAAGAATACAAATTGTGTGCCATACGGAAATGAACTTTGTAGTAAAAGTGGTTAAAGAAACAAAAGTATCAAAAGCAACAGATAAACCATTAAAACAATACGTGAGAAACGTTTCATTCGTATGACAATAAAGCTTCATTTGTTAATCCGTGTCGTTAAGTCGAAAACGGAAGTTGTCTTTAATGGTTTAACGATCGTGTTTTGTGTTTACTAGTGTGAAGAAAATCTAATTAACTTGTCTTACCTTGTAATTCCCCAAGTAATCAACGACGCAAGAAAGAACAGCCTCCCTGCTCACTGCGACAGTAATATTTTTAACTGTGTCACCAAATTCAGGTTCCTGTGAGGTAGCTGTAAAAAAAAGATAAAACAACTAATTAACTAACACGTTAAAACCAATAGCACCTTTCACTTTCAACGTACAAAACCTAAGATCGTCGTTAAAAACTTAAAACATCTAAATAAATTACAATGGCATATCTGTAGTGCAAATGTCACAAGTTACAAATGTCCTCATTGTGAAAATTATGTTTATTAATATTGTAACAAGAAAAAACAAATTGTTTGAGTAAGCGTTTACTGTACGAGTTGGATTCCAATATAAAGTTGATTTTGTTGATTTTTCGTATAAACCAGAGTTTGTTAATACTACGTATCAACTAGATTTTATTGACACTAGAATACTATTTTATGTTCAACAAAATGCAGTTCAAATTTGAGCACCTAATTAAATGTTCACACATATTCACACGAACGTTCACGTTAAATGAACTTTCGTATATTCATCAGAGGGTTTTCATCAACATTGTACCCAGTCAGTAAGGTAGGAAAAGTTATTTGTACAAATCTCTTCTTTTATTCATTTTTATTTATGCTATTCAAAATGCACGATTTAACATTGAATTGCATTTTTTTTTCGAGTATTAGTGCAGTTTGAACCAATATAAAACCATAATGAATCTACGTTCACATTATGCAATTTATATAATTTCACACTCTATTTCACGATCCTGTTGGAAAAATTATGCTAGTATAATTAATGTTTGTGAACTAAAGCAGCTCAAACATGCTTCACACTCTTCATACGCTCGTTCATAAATAAACTCTAGGTACGAAAGTGTAATAATAATGAATGTAATGGTTGACTAAATAAATGGTTCCTGTCTTTATTAACGCTTGTCGGGAATGGTTTGAAAAGGTAAATAAAATTTCGTTGTCTAAACTGAACACCACTTCAATGTATTGATTTCGCAGGGGAGTTTTATTGTGAGATTAATCAACGACTACACGTTAGTCACACGAATGATTTATTAATATTAGCAAGTGAATGGAATGTTGACACAAAGCAGATGGAAGAGAGGAGGACGGGGAGAGATGCGCTATTTTCTTCGATTTATTGGCAAAATCAATCCCCTGTGTCATCGTTGATCTCATTCAGGCTCGAGGTGTGCAAATAATGGTGCACTGCCAAGGCATGAATAATCGGTTATTATACGGTCCATACATCTAGCAAACGAGTTGTAAAGTTGCGAAGACGTTGACGAATTTTCGCTAGTTGAGCATTGACGTAAGAGATTGCGAAAAGCGTCAGCTGCGAAACGTGGCTTTAATCCGGTTTTGTGAAGGACCTTTCATCACCATTAAAGACACTTTGCTCGACCGACTTTTTAAAAGGAAAAAAAAACAAACTTTAACCGACGATGGACCACGACCCCGAAAACGAACGTCTCCACCAATTTATAACAATATAGTTCCACAAAAGAAAAAATCGAGTAGAAATTTTTGAGAAAAAAAAAAAAGAGTACTAAAGAAAAATTCGATGTTGGGGGGGGGTAGATGTTCAACTTAAAGAGGTTGGAACCGAGAAACCGACAGCATTAAGCTGCGACTGTCACTGTAAATTAATGCATAAAATAGTAAACTGAACAAACACCAAAATTAAATTAAATTTATATACAAAAATTTTAAATCAACAATAAAGATCTACGGGTAATATAGTGCTAAGCCAATAAAGATCTCTGGGTAATATAGTGCTGAGCCACACTTTTAAAAAAGTTTCAGGGAAGTTATGTTTCTGAGAAAAAAGTCGATAGTATCCCATGCTTAACATCAAATTGATTCACTGTAATATGCTGCATTTTCTGGAATACCCAGGACGTAGTAAAATAACAAGCTAGAAACAGTAGTAACCAACAGTTTTTTTGTGTTTTATTTTTGCATACTTAATTCTGTATTCATTAGTTTATTCACAGTACAATATTCACATAACTATGCAAAAAATGGCGACTTAACGGAATTCTCCTATAATAAGGCCGCCTAAAGTGATTCACTGATTCAACAAAATAGATTCACCATATATACATTGTAATCATACATAAATTCATAAAACATTTTCAATAAATTATAGATCGTGCACTGCACGGTATCAAATAATTATGTAACACTTCACATAGTTCACATAACATTATTAATGTATCCACAATATAGTTCCAACTTAATAAACAGGAAGCTTTTTAAAAACCAACGCTGGTCAGTTGATTTTTCATTGCTAAAAATTAATGAAATAAGTACATTTTATTTTAAATTCAAAAGTAGATAAGAATACATACAGGTATACATCCCTAAAACATCGGGTTAGGGGCGGACCCACCGCCGTAGTAGTTCGAAAAGCGCCGTAGATCATATTAACGTGTTGGTAGTGGAGAGTTGGAGGAAAGACCCAATACTACTACAGGCTTTGTCCTGATGATACCGACATACCGTGGAAGGCTGTGGTGGCAGTGGGTAGCAGCATGGTTTTTTTTAATACAAAATATCAATTGTTGTGGCGTTGGCGTGAAACGCCATAAATCGGAGCGCCGTAAATCGAGGTATACTTGTATTATAGGTTTATTTGTAAATAACAATACACAACTTTCAAATCTACATACCGGTACGTATAAAGAATGGTGAATAATTTTGGGATGTATTGTATTGCTTCCATAGCTATCCTACAACAATATTTTATGATACATTACAAAATAAACAATGTTTCAAATACAGTACTGGTACTATATATAACATTTATTAGCTTAAAGCCTATTAATCTTATACTGCATACGGAAGTTTATACAAGTTATCACCAATTTAAACGCAAAAATTCCACGTTCACTGGTACAAATTATCATACAACTTGATTCCGAACATCAGTTACTGGATATTAACATCAGCTAATTAAGCCACTAACCAGTTCTGGGCTAATTGTTGAACTTTTTGTGGGATAATATTTCCATTACAAATGTTCACTTGAAAAAAAGTTGAGCTTTGATGTAACATATTGAGATCATAAAGCCTTATCAAATGCTACGGGGTGACTAGTTAAAGAGCAGAGGAGACAATTTAGTGTGTTCTATTTCATGCTAGTTGGCGGCAATATGGGTTACAACAAACGAGCCACAAAGATGTCCGACATCCAGTGTAACAAGCTAATTTCGGATATAATGTTGTCATGAAAATTCAACTCGTTCCCACTGTCGGCGATGTTATTTCATTTCGCGCCATGCACGTCTTGTATAATTAGTGTCTAAGTGCCCTTTTCTCAGCCCATTTAAGGGCACCTTTGTAACCGCATCCTACCCATGTAAAGAAATAACAGCTTCATGAAAAAAAACTCTTAAAAGAGAAAAAAATATAATTACCACTACATAAATCATTAGTTTTTTATTTCCTAAAAATTCCTAATTTTTTGATAAAATGTCTGTCCAGAAATAATGGAAACGTGGACGAAAGCAACGCCTAACTACACCAAACTATGACTTTGCCACATCTTTAAAAAAAGAAATTCTAATCTCGTAATAAACTTTTGCCTAATAATTGTGGTCCGTTCTCAGCATGATAAATTTAACTTTTATTTAAATCAACCAACGAGCCGTGATTTAGTGCTCGGTTAGCCACGAATGGTCTCGGGTACCATTTTTCTTTCGAGAGACCCAACTCCCATAATTTTTATTACGGTCATATGATGTACAAAATGGAAGAAAAAAACTTAATAATAGCACATTCTCAAAAAGTTTACCGTACAAAAAATTCTACACAGCTTTTATAGACTTGTTCATTATAACATCGTTATTCCCACAACAATTTTTGGTGCGGTACCGTGTTGTGCGGATACAACCATTTTATAGAAAGGTTTATGGAATGGAAAGATTGCGAGTTTGCGGATGTTAGGCTCAAAGACCGAATTAGCTCATTGAGCGAAATGAATGACCACAACGCGTTGTGGTATTTGCAAAACGACGATGTGATACAAAATGCAACCTTACAGTTGTATATAATAATGGTGAATTGTGACATAACAGTTGGCAAAAATATTTAGAAATGTCAATTGTCTCTGACCAAATTAAAATTTGGTGATAAGAACGTTCATTAATAAGTGTTTTTTTTTTATTAGAAACAATATTAAACAATAACTTCCAACCTTAAAGTTTAGTTTAAGTTAGTTTAAGTTAGTTTGCTTTAGGTTAATTCAATTCAGGTTAGGTTAGTTTAGGTTACATTCGCAAATTATCAAATACTGTATCAGTACAGACGGGGACAAAATTCGATACCCAAATTCAGAAGGGTAGGAGAGGGGGTCGAGGGGAGTAACTTAACTTTCACCAATAAACCCATGTTTCCAAGTGAATGGTGATAGAGCGTGACGAGCTAGGCAATATAGCTAGGTATCGTGATAAAGCTTGTACAAATGAAGCACAGGTTAAACATTTCTGGCAAATACTGTATACTACATTGGAGGAATTACTCAATTACAAGAACTGCTCAAAAGTGCGGCCTCCTACTTAAATGCATGCTGTGCAACGTCATTGTCTACCTACACTACACGTTCAAACATTCAGGCATTACACGTATGCTCAGGCCGATGAGATCTTCTTCAGACTCAATAGGTGTCTCGTACACCAGGTTCTTGAGGTGGCACCACAAAAAATATCAAGTGAGCGTGTTATTATATCAAGTGAGCGCAAATTAGGCAGTCGCTGAATGGCGTGCACATATAGTGTAAAAAATGTGCAGTAATGATTGACCCGTCTCATTTGTACATGTTATTTGGCAGCGCCTAGCCAATACACTTTTAGACATGAGTTCATTAGTGAAAGTACTCCTCGATCCCCTCTCTGAATTTGTGTATCGATTTTGTTCTACCCCATATATACGGATTTTCCACAAAATGGAAAAGTATTTGCAAATGAGATTTTATGTAATCTAACCAAACAAACTAAACTAACCTACTTTGATGCATATACCATCATTCACTAATAACATATACCAAATCGCGTTGTGACCTTTAGAATAACATGAGAACATGTTATTCTGAACATGTTATGTCATGGCATTTTTACTTTGCTACAACGCGTTGTGATCATTTTTAATAAGTCATAACCGTCATAATCTCTCTTCCGAAGCTGATCGGTACTATTAAATCTAAATAAAATGAAGTGCACCAGTAAACTTTTTTTTTAGAAATATTTGGAAATTTTTCTTTATAGAAATATTCTTTACTTTAAACAAAAGATATCACTAATAATATCAACTATTACCGTAAGCAAAATACGTTTTAAAACTACGTTATTAAAAAGATGGCAAAAAATGAGTAATAATTATAGTCTGAATATATAATAATCATAATCAAGCACGATGATGATAAATAAGGTGAATGATGAATGCTTCTAAAATTCACGAATGAAGATAAAAATAAAAGTAGTAATGAAAAGGTAGAAACATGAAAGTGAAATTTCTCTTCTTACACCTGTTATATCCACTACAGTACAACGTCTTCCTCGATGAAGAAGCATGTGGACAAATTTATGACAACGAACATCCTCAGTTCCGTGATGAAGATACAACACAAATTAGTACCTGTTGTCGAAGTAATAACCCGTCATAGTTAAGATACATGCCTATGTAATAACTTAATGCGTTTGCTTATAAATACAGCAGTTGTTCTTTACATATCTGTAAATTATTTAAATTTAATAAAAGAAAAATTCCCTCGTTAACTTGATGCATTGACTTCATCAAAGGACACAGAAAAAATAATTAAAATTTAACAAAAAATTAAATTAAATTAAAAAACTTGCCTGAATGGAAGAAAAAATACAAGTGTGAGCTTCCTTTTTGGTTAAAAATATCTACAAAATTTATTTAAATTTGACATCTTTTTTTTTAGTCTTCACAACTAAAAACTCCTATGCAGGTTATTCGCCTTTTGACAGTCGCTTTTCGTATACAAGTTAATTTAAATAGTACAAGAAGAAAAAAAAAAGAAAACGCCATCTTTTTAGAGGGGACGTGCACGTGCATCAAAATAAATTAGAATGGCGGCAAAAGCTAATTTTCAAGGCGGATTTACTTTTAGTCTCCTAATAGGGTAGTACGACATTAATTTAATTGAATCTTTTTAGAGTAATTTGTCATCAGGGTGAAGAGGCCTCGAGGAAAACTAATGGCTGATGTGAACTATAATGGTTTGAATGGAATTGAATTACCTTCAAAACATTCGCACCTTTGGCTCAACATTTCAATGCAACATCAAAATTACCATATAACACGATACAATAGGGAAAAAACCAATTAAATTAAATAAAAAAGAAAACCATAAAAAAAGTCTTACGATTAGGTTCAAGTGAAGAAATACTGCACCAGTACATTGAAACCTTACCATTTCAAATCATTAAGCCGATATATTATTACTATTAAGCCAAATATATGCACATACTGTATACATATCTACTGGATCAGGTCAACCTGAAGGCACCTCCAATCTCGATACGAGAACCTTATTTTTTTAAATATCTATAAATATCGAAATGAGTTAACAACGTTCTTCATTTTGAAATGTTATTTAGTGATATACAGTTTTTGATGCTAAAAGGTTGTAACAGCTTCTCAAAACTAACACGTTGTTATAATCATTATTAAGTTTATTGCGCTCACTTGATGAGCAGTAGGACAAGACAGCCAAATAAAACATAAATTTACATAAACAATCAAAAGAACTAAGACTATACAAAAAAAAAACAACAATTAGAGATCATAGGGGCACTAACAGAATTGCCAATGACATCGCGCCTAAGACGTGAAAACGCAACTTAAAAGTATTATCCAAGCGCCACAAGCGGCCTCTCAGTTAACAGAAAAGTACCCAAAAGTTCCTTTTTTAACTCAATGAGTATATTAAAATACTCAATCAGAGACAGCATGTAAGCTTATAGAAACAAATACCATTATATATACACAGTATATGTATACAGTATTAAATACACAGAAGTAACATCTTAAGCATGAAAGGTCTTACATAGTTATCCACAGCGCATAAAAATATGTATCATAAATAAATAAATAAATAAATAAATATTGCAAAGAAATGTACTTAATTATGCATGTTATAATAACATGTGTAACTTTTCATCAATTCAAGTTTCCTCTTCCCCAATTAAAATCGAGAATCAAGTTCAATGTCTCACCCCGTATCTTACAACGAAAAAGAAAATTACCCCCAAAGTATTTCACGAAGAATTTAGCAACAAAAACTATACAAAAAATTGCTAAACATTCTACCACTCATTTTTCTGCTGCTTAATTCAAGCATTTACCTTTTGACGTCTAAACTACAAACAAAAAAGTATAACTGAAAAAAAAATTCCATTCTCTGCCGTCAGTTTCTGATATGAATTAAGGAGAAAAAAAAACTTGTGAACGACGGATGGTTCTTTGTTTTTCTACAGATTTAAAAAAAAAAAAATTGGGATGGTCACGATTTATTTTTTCTCCTCGTGCCTATCTTTTTGGTTACGTGTGTCAACTCATCCACCTTCACCCAGGAAGACCTTTTCTTATTTCCAATCCCACCTGCATCAACCACCTGGGTTCGTGAGGGTTCGCAAGGGTACGTTCCAAAACATACACAACTGTGTAATTGGTTGCTAACCACTTAACCACGCAACTAAAAGCTACTACGAATTTCTAATTTGCATATCTCGTTAAAATATTTGTCGATAGCCAAAAAAAAATGACAAAGTGATGATAACCGCAGAATTATATGCACCTATGAACTCGAACGGCAAACTGGGGATGTTGTTTGCAATAAAATAATTAGCTTACCAATAAACACGTCCAAATGTTTCTGTAACTTTTGGTTATCCGGCAATTGAGCGCCTGAAATAATCATGCTATCGATTACAATTTAGCACAAAACAAATTACAGGGAAGTCCTCGAGAGATTTCCATAATGTCATTTCGTTAACTTGAGAAATCCACCCAGTTACTTGTTATCTGCAAAAAAGGTTCGTTATTATGTGATTTTGCCATGTGGTACCCAAACACGACTGACTACATGCTCTTGCATATCCCCGTTTGCGATACGCGATTGAAAATTGTTACTTAACAATAATTGATTGCAAAAGTTTGCTCAATAATTCCAATTTACCTTAACAGAATGTCAAGCAAACAACGTATGTTCTGAAGCATCAAATTAGATTTATTCATTTGTTGCGGATGAAAACCTAACACGGCATATAAAACTACGTACATTAATACATGTAACGCAAGTATCGTTAACATTCCATCTTAACTAATCATATTGGAATAGATATGAACTGGTATCCTTCACATGCTAAAAGAACATTTCAGCTAGTATGCTAATACAGGTAGAACCTCACTAATCCGAAAAACTTGGGACCAAACATTTGCCGAATTAGCGGATTTTCTAAACCAGAGAACCTTAGGGAAATGACAAAATAAACTGTAAATTCAAAATAAATTATAAACTACAGTATTCACTGTTACTTTTACTGTAAATTTAGCAATTATAAACCAAAATATTCACTGTAAAATTTACTGTAAATTGCAATTGCCGAATCATCGAAGCTAATGCCGGATTATTGAATTCAGCATAAGTGAGGTGCAACTTGTATTGTATCTTGCACAACTAATACAATGCTAGCATATATCACGAGACCACAAGTTGAAATTACACCACAGAATTGATTGTGAAAACTTTCAACTAAAAAACACTCCCTTTTATGTCACCAAATATTTCCAGTTTTTTTTTCATGACAGTAGGCAATTTAGATTCTTTTTCGACTTCCACGAACGATTTTTTAAAAATTCTTTACTTGACATTTTACACATTTGCACATGTACATAAAACAAAAAAATATTCCTTTATTTCACCATTTAAAACAACCCTCTGAGATTTGCAAACGGAGATAAACACTTCAAGATTCGAGTCGTTTAAAGTACTTTTTTGGTTTCAGAAAAAAAAATTTACTAAAATAAAAATTCAATTACGTCGAAAGTGAAAATTCCTTTCTATTTGCAAAACATTTGGCGTGTCCAGCCCTATAGTGTTTTATTTACGCCTAGTCATAACATGAAACCGAAAAAAAAGAAAATAAAACTAAGCCGAAGCACAAACAAGTTTGGTCCGATTTTGACGCGTGAAATGCACCTGTAAATTCTCACTCGCGTGACTCGCCATCGTTTTAAATGCAAATTACCGACAAAGGTGCCTAAGAAGAATACGACGACGAAAACTTCGAAGAAAAAAAAAGATAAAAAATTGAACCGATAACATCTCTTATCGTGTCATCGCATCACTTTTGCACCTTTCATACACAAACAGCGTACACGCTATTAACCTCGAAAAAATGAGCAGCAGCAGCTGGAGAGGTATAATACGAAAATTAGGTTCAAACCTCTTATCTTGTGGTGATCTATCCAATTTATTATTACGGAAATCATGAGACGTTATAATAAGTTGTAATAATAAAGTTAGGGAGGAGGAGGAGGCCATTTTGGGTCGGAATGTGGCATGGATGCCCCTTTTTGTTCGTGATGCTGTAAGTCGAGAGAAAAGCGACCTTTCATCGCCATGATCTCTTGCATCATCACCATCATCATCATCATCACCATCTTTTAAAGTTTTTGAAGATGCAAAGCAGCCGTGTCCTTTTCATTTCGATGGCAGGTGATTAATAGGGCCGTCTGTTGCTCTCACGTCACCATCCCCGTCGGCACCACCAAGCGAAAACAAGACGTATCACCCTTCACACCCAAAAAGTCGCCCTCTGCGAAATACTTATCATAACCACTTAGAAAAAGAAATATATATATGCCCACTCAAAATCACTCGTGAAGATGGCATCCCATCTTCACTCCTCCGACTCAAAATCTCAGCTTTTTTTAACGAATATGTCGCAATGGCTTTAACAAACCGTTTATTACCATACAACCTTTCGAGTCATGCGGGTATTCATTTCAAAATCAAGTAATCCTTCTCAGACATTGTACACGCGTTACAAATTAAGCACAAACTCTCCTAACTTAACGACCGGGTTCCGTTCCTATGATTAGGTTGTTAAGCGAATTGGCCGATAAGCGAGAAGCTCTTATATACAGTACAAAACATAAAAATGCAATCAGCAAAAATTATATACACGATGTAGCAAGCAAATCAAAGTCCACTCAAAATATTAAAAAAACGTTCAGATTAACATTTTTCGTCATCGGATGCTTCAAAGTACAGTGGTTAGGTGATCAGTGCACAATAAAGAACACATTTATATAGAAATATATAACTAGAGAGTTAGTCTTCGAGCGGTCGTTAAGCAGGTACATCGTTAGAAGAATCTGTACAAATTTCAATACTGGGTGTTCCCTAGTATTGATATATGGCAAAATAAAGCGAATTTTGAATGTTTCAATGACAAGATTGGATTTTTATATAAGGAAAATACTAATATATGAAACATTAGCCAAAAAGCAATCATAACATACTGTACACTACATACGCAGTTAACTCAAAATTTGATTAGTATTACATTCTACATGATTGTGCACCCATCGGTGTCTTTGCAAACATCAAACCTCAGCTGGATTGGGAAGCATGCTTACAAGAATTTAAGAAGTTATTTTAAAAAATTGAACAGCTTATTTCCAAAGCGTCTTATCTCCATTTTAATCATTTTTTAGATAAGAGGCTCTGACCTGTGCATTGCTGATTCCGAATATGTTATTTTCAAAACTCAAAACTTATTATTTCCTTCTGAAAAGCACTCTCAAAAACCACATTTAAGCAAAGACTATGATCGAATGAATAATAAAACATGTTTCCTAAAAAATTGTGATTTTTGGATTTAAGACGTTTTGGAAATAAGCTTTTCAATTGTCTCCCTAATACTCTATTTCTAAGATGCAGTCTATTCATAAAAATCTCCTAAATACAAGTACAGTATATTCCTATAATAATGTCATTAAAAAATTATTTGTAATTCGCGCTATCTCTCCAAATAGATAGCGACTTTAGGAACAGGACACCCTGTATTTTCACAGGTGTGTTTAATTACCAGGCGTTTATTATTTTTATATATATAAATATATACTATATTTATTTTGTTTCAACAATGTTTTTCCGAGACGCTAATAAAAATCAATCAATCAATCAATATATTGTACCTTGGTTTTTCAATGAGGGATTACCACAAACGTGCTGACAGAAAATGACAACATTAAATACGGGGGGGGAGGGGTTGCCTCAGCCAAGCGTTACAATACGGCTTGCAAAGTATAATTTATATTATTATTAATTTATATATTCATTTACGGTATAATTTATATTATACTTGAAAAGTATATAACATTGTATAATAAAAATTTTGAGTTTTGGACATGCTATATATGGATAGCATCTTGAGAAGAGGGTGCTTTCCAATCGCGCTATTTTCATTGGCCTTAAAATGTATTTCCAAATAAATCACTTTCTTGAATTTTAAACGATGCATCGTAAGTATCAAGTCATAATTAGAAAGTTGTAGGCAATAGCCCATATAACCAGAATCAACTGTAGTTTCAATTATTTCCAACAATCCAACTGAGAAAAAAAAGTATCCAACAATACACCATACAAAGTATTGTACCATACTGCTGCAGCAGCTTCACAGCATATCAATTTTATTGTGCAGCAAAAGTTAATTTAGTTGTTTGCATGGTTAATTTAAATACGAATTTAAAGTTGCCTGACAACTACCGTAAAATCACTTTTGCTGCATAAAAAAAATTTTATGCAATGAAGTTGCTGCAGCAGTATGGTACTTTGTATGATGACTGGACATTGAAGGAACATTTGTTTTAAAGGTGTCATAACACCTTTTACACATAAAAATATATTACAAAATACTGTATATATAATAATGTCCTTTACCTTTGCCTACTGGGTAGTCGTTGTCGTTGTTTAACTCACACAAAACACACTCTGCCTCATCTAAGCAGCTTTTTTAAGGGAAGTAAAGAAAAACAGAATAAAATTCCATAAACATGCACGCAGTGGACAATTCCACATTCGTTATCGTAACGTAGCATGGCTCTATGAATTTTGTCTTCTCTTCTTCACTTCCCTTGAAAGAAGCCTCTAAGAAGCAAGCATAACGTTGGAGAATTTTAAGAGTTAAGCTACCCAGTCGGTAAAGGTACAGGGTATTTTTATAAATTTGTGTGTGTAAAAGATGTCTTACTGGTATAACATTATGTATACAGTATCGGTATAGTGCAGTATAGCGAACACTCTAATTTTATTCTGATTTATGTCATAATATCAATAAATGTAAATATTGTGATAAAAATTCAATATCTTCAATACTACAGGTTAAAGCAAAAGTCTGGTCACAGCTAAATATCGCAAAAACCATTAGTGATATGAATATTGTGATTGAACTATTGTTATGTATATCGGCCATGGGCTAACAAATGATGTTACCGAAAATGACCTTGGCTGTCGTTTTTAAGGTCACCCACTTATTAATTTCTTTAATATGCATCCGACACCACATCCCATACGTGATTTAGAAAGATGAAAATATTCCCGAAATAATGTCAATGCATTTTGATTTTCGATCAAACAGACCGAAAATCGACCGGTAAAAACGGAAGTTAAAAGAAGAACTGTGTGACAGGAAAGCCAGCAGGGGCAGCCACAACAAACATAACCTACTTGACAATGTATTGATAGAAAAGCAATGAAAATGTTTTGGCAACACCTATTAATTAGACTGATGCATTAACATATACAACAGTTTAACATGTTTTCACAAAACTTTTTTTACCACTTTTTCCATTGGCAGGTAGGCCATGTTGTTGCAGCTGCCTCTGCGATTGCATTCCTGTAACACGGTTCTTCTTTCGCCTGTAACTTCCGTTTTTACCGGTCAGTTTTCGATTTGTTTGATGTGTTGGCATTATTTCGTGAATTCCTTCATCTTTCTAAATCACATAGGGGTGTGAGAAGGATATTAACTTTAAAAATGATTTTCAATGTCACTTCCGGTGACGCCATTGGATCAGAATTTTTATATCACTAATGGTTTTCGCAATATTTAGCTGTGGCCAGACTTTTGCCTCGCCCTGTATACACTGGTAATAAGAATGGTATTATGTACAACATCGTGACACTTCCTGTACGCATTCATTTTAAAGTAGTATTTTGGTATCCAAAAAATTATATAGGCTACTGGGGTGAATGTATAGTGTTTAAAAGGCACACCAACTGACCGGAGAATGTCATTTGGCGCCCATAGATGCATTTTACCTAACAGCGCGATTAAAAATCAAACCACCTGCTCCAGAACAGGCATCTTCAAAAGCCTAAAAACACAACGTATGATACCTTCACGATTCCCCAGCATTCAGATAGACACTGGTCTATATTTGTATACAAAGCCCACACGAAAATCCACACGGAAAACCACAGCACAGATTATTATGATCACCTGTGAAACTACAACCTATCCTAATTAGGTTAATAAGAAATGACCATCGGATTATATATAGTTTATTAAAACATCCCTTTGGGACAAAGAATGAGATATACAAATCGCCATTAGATATGGTTCGTTAAGAAGTAAACTTATATAAAAATAAACAAAAATACAAGACGACGGTAAAATCGGGCTACAGAATGGACATTAGACAAGTTCAGGTAGTAGAAACGCACCAGGTAGCTTGACCAACACCAAGATACCTTCCGACGTTTAGCCCCCTCCTACAGGCTTTTTTCAAAGAAAAAAGAAAAAAGCAAAAAAAAAAGAACAATAACTTTTGAAGAGAGGCTTGTGAGTGATCTTCAGGAGTTCTTTTACTCTTCTTTCTTATTTTTCTTTTTTAATTTATTCCTAGAGAAAGGCCTCTAGAAGAGGAACGAAACGTCGGAAGGTATCTTGGTGTTGGTCAAGCTACCTGGTGCGTTTCTACTATATTAGGGTAGGGGAAGATGCTAGCTATAAGAATTATTTTGTGCAGAATATTCCTGTGCGCTTTTGCATGTACAGCTATACCCAAAATACCCAAATACTGTATTTTGAGTACAGAAAAAAATCTGAAGGACTTGTGCATTTTAGTACCTTTCTTTTAGTCAATCAATGACAATCAAAAATTACCGAAACAAACAAATCGAAGACTTGTTTATTAAGGCCACCATTAAAAAAACAAATAAAAACGAGACAACCCTTTGGGCTCACGACAAGCTCGTACGTCGCTCCTTTAACAGGTTAGTAAAAAGGAAAAAAAAATAATAATAAAAAATCATGACGTCGGCGAATTACGTTCCCGGATGCACAAGTCGGTGCGTTATTAGCTGCCACGAAAATGCCCCTTGACCCTAGCGAAGCCAAATGTGTGGGTGGATAGGAATTTGGGCCGAAGCCGTTTCTCATCCCCTTTTCACAGAACCCGCCCTCTATCAAACACTGATGATGATTCCCATTTAAATCCCAGACGTTGATGGAAAGGCCTCCTAGAAAATAAAGCTTGCTCCAGATGTTCCACATTTCGAGTCTTCTACCGCAAGCGTTAGATGGTGCGATAACATCGTCGTTCAGAACCGGCAAGAACGTGGCAAACATAATTAAGCACTTAACTAGAATAACCCAAAAATTTTTTATATATGTTTAACGACTAAAATACTCGTACATACTTATTACAATTGTACGTGATAACTACTGTCACTACTACAGAGCATTCTAAAACAGATAGTCCTTTTTTAAAAAAAAAATTGGCTAGCAAACTTAGTTCCGAGCGGTTCCGAGTCTCGAGTTTGCAGGAAAGCTCTCGTTTATCAGACTGGTGGTGCCATCTTGAAGTACTTTCTAGCACTTTATTTTGTAGAAAAATTTCAAATAAATTTTAACCATTTTATTTATAAGGCATTTTACTGGTGCATACTGACTAGTCGATCAGTTAAAAACGAAGAACATCACAGTTTATGTTATTTAACAACAATACGTATAAGAGTAGTTTTACGTCTCTTTGAAACAGCCAGATATACCAGAATTTCTGTTTATTTTTCATTTCACTGTTATATTATATGGTATTTATTTCATATCACAGTTCTTTCGATCTACTATACATGGTTAAAAAAAAAACAGCAAAATATTTCTAATAAAAGCATACTTTTGCTATAACAAATCATACAATTGCGAATTCCTTGCTGACTTTCGGATTTTTCCCAACTACAAGCATTGAATAAATTATGGTACAATGTTTAACAACGATCACAGAATCAGATTAATTCGGATAGACTGGATCTAGACTGAAACGATTTCAGTTTAGTCAATTTCCAATTCATAATGCTAACCATGAAGAACAAAAAAATTTACCGGAAAAATAAAGAACATTAAAAAAATGCCTTTTAAGAAGACGCAATTTTCGATTCGATTTATGCGACTTTTGTTACAGTGGACTTTGTTACAATTAACAATGCGGTTTTCGATTTATGCGGTTCTTGCTTTATGCGATTTTTGGTACAATAAACTATACAGTATATATTCTCACAAACTCCTGTAGATGACACTATACGTTCAATTCCCAACTCGTTCACTAATAAAGTCACAAACTCACACGTGAAGCTAATATAAAGCGTAAAAAAACTGAACATGCAAAATATATGTAACTAGTACCGTAGTTACTGTGAAACAACATTAACGGCAATTTAGTGTTGTGTGATCTAACTATGCTATTAGCCTACTACATATATTACTATTACACAGCATTTCTGTACACCACTTTCGTAAGTAAAAATCAAAATAATATACAGTACTCCCAAAAAGTATGTTACTGCAGCCTGCTAATTTAGGCTTACTTCTGACAATATACACATTTTAAGAATGATTAATCCACGTTTTAAGGGAACCTTGAAATACAGTACCGGTACTATACCACCACAGCTTTAGCTAAACACAGAAAGACACATATGCATAAATTTGAACTAGCCCTTAGGGTTCAGCCAGCTTGAGCCATAACGTCACCCCCGCACCTGGCGGTTAAAGTGTTTGCATCCCATCCATCACAGCGAAAAGACTTGCACTTGGCTGTAACACCAATAGGCAAATCACGCATCCGTGAAGCTCTGATTAGCAAGTACCTACACTGCCATCATTGCCATGCACACAAAATTGATGCAACACAACGTCAAAGGACCAGTTACCAACAGCTACTCACTTCAACAGCTACCTGAACTCCATACAAATGATGCCCAAAACAATCTAATCACACAAAGTGAAGATTAGTTTGTTCGATAAACTGGCGAAGCAATAACGAAAGGCGTTAATAATGTTTCAAATGTACCGTATAGATGGCACACCTAAAGTGGCCCATACAAATGAGCTATCAGTACAAGTGAAGATTGATTGGTTCGAAATGGCAATAATAATCATGCAAAAAATGCCGAACAATTCCAAAGGTACCCAGTCAGTGTACATCATATTTTGTACGCGTATAATATACAAAACCGAAGCAATAACATCAGTATTGGATCCCACAACTAAACAACATTGTTACCAAACATATCATACAATACCACAACTTAACAACATTGCTACCAAACAATTTTAATACAGCAAATTTTAACTTCAGTAATATATATCTTGAGTTTGCTGAAGATAACAAATCTGTATATGTTGTAAGCTCCATGCTTACAAATCTACCAAACCTCTTTACCTTCTTAATTGCTGACCCTTGATGTAGTTGGAAATTCCTTATAAAATTATAGAACGGTGTTTGGTTTTATATAAACATCCTCGAGTATAATTTGGGGTGAGATCCTACTATTCTATCGTGTTTAAACTTCATGTTCCTATAATGGGAACGTTGGTAACTAAAAGCTTAAGTCTTCGAAATCACAGAAACCTAACGAACATTGAATTCTGAGATTGAAACAAGGCTTCGTAATGAAAGTAATAAATTATACTAGTAATGAAAAAAGTAGAGAAATCCAATCCGATAAAGAGAAAAATCTTCCAACCAACTACCGGTACTCCAAATGTGGCATGTAATGTATGATCACACTGATGCACATGACTGACAGTGCCTTATGCCATTCGTTAACTACAGAATAGAACGTTTAGTAACGCCATCACCACCCTTTCTGCTATAGAGGTGTTAAGCAACTAAGCATTTTGATACTAAACGCTTCACACAAATTATTCGTAATATGTAATCAAAAAGAAATACTTCGTTTGAAATAACACTACCAATTTGAAAAAAAAATTTGAATTATTTCACTTGCATAACACAACACATCATCATCGAACTCTAAGTTACACTCCTTAATGTAAATTTGATACCATTATAATTAATTTTATCATCATATGATAATTTGTATCAATAGATCAAATAAAACGAAAAGCGTCTTTGTAGTGTGCATCTTATTTCATTTGCAATCAACAAGAATCGAAATACGGTACTATTTTTGTACCCATGAGAGTACAGATTAGACCCATGGGGTTCTATATCGATTTATACTAATACAGTCATATCAATAGCTTGCAATATTGTAGATGTGTTATAAGCATTTATAATAAAAACTCTTAAGGCCTACTCACATAATCATCAATGTCATAATCGTACCTGTTTTGAAGTTATTTGCAAGTATAACTGCAATGAGTTTTTACCTTACTTTCTAACTATACGAGAATTACACCACAAATTTATGATAAATTGTTGTACACTCGACCATTTTAACGTCATTGAACGGCTGAATGCAGAACAAGTAATAAGTTATAATATAAAAAGATGCATCTAATTAGTAGTACCGATTTGACAGCAGCACATAAATCTTATTTTGCGATTTATCTGATTTTGGGAAGAAATATGGCACTGTCCAAAAAGTTATGAATAGACAACATTCATTAAACCCATTAATTGGCATCATTATAAATAACGCTTTCAATTATTAGTATAACTAAATCATGCCCTCCAACCCCCATAAACACTTAATTAAGCATTGCCAACCAAAATGCTTACTACCAACCTAATCGTAAGCAATTTTCAATAGATAACAAAATGTAAAAAAAAACAAATGCTCTTGGCTATATAGATGATTAACTCGAATAATGTTCCTTTTGATGATAAACATGCCAATTAAAACTTTACGAACAAAAAACATTGACGATAGAAAAAATGTAAAGCATTTCCTACCAGTGCGAAGAGGTCGTCTAGAAGTCCCAGTCGATCCAGTGGAGGAAGGTTCTGGTCTTGAATTGCTGGCAAAAATTGTTCCAGCATTTCTGGTGGATACTGAACACGGTAGTAGCCCACGGTGTTGGGATTTAGCTAAAAAAAATTTAAAAAAACAAACAAATTTCATTAATAATCCATACGTAAAGACGAAACAATATTGAAGTCTTGATTAACACAGTTAATGCAAGTTTCAGTTTTCGTTAACTGAACCTGGGATCTACATAAACTACAAGTTCTAACTAATTTGTGACTGAAGGTGGTACTTTTCTATTAACTGAGAGGGTGCTTGTGATGCTCCAGTTAAGGTTAGATGAAACAAACAAAAACATATTAATTCTATGGTTATTGAAATGATAAATTATTAAGTGTATACTTTAACTAACCTAAACTGCTGCCAGGCATTCTATACTCTTAGACACTAGTTTAGAAACAACAAGAACTAAAAATAACGCCTCAAGCGGCTTCTCGGTTAACAGAAAAGTACCATATCCCCCTTTCACATGTCTTACATTAAACGAACCAACTATGTTAGCTGAAACATATTATGCATATTACGTAGTTCATTTGTTAATTAAACCTTCGTTGACAAAGTGTACTATGTGGATCAAACTGACGTATACCGGTAGTCGAACAAACAAAAAAAAAAGTAAGTTTACCTTTAAATAAAAAATATCTAAACGGAATTAAAGTAGAAAGCGTAAGCTTTCTAGCTTATAGGGTGTTTTTTTAAGTGTATCAAAGAAATATCTCGCTTAGGAATGCAGATACGTTGATTATAATCATATGGAATATGATCACAATATCCAGGGACAGTACAATAATGTTAGTCTCGTTGACCTTGAAATTATTTTTAGTGACATTGTTAAATTTTAAACCATGCGTCGTGTCGTCGTAGATATCAAGTCATATTTTGTAGCCACGACCCCATTTTAGTCAGAGTACACTTTTGTTTTATTTATTTCCAACAATCCAACCAATCCATCTAAATACATAACTTAACAACTGTTGTTATGCGTTTTTAAATTCGTATTTAAATTAACTCCGCAACAGCTGAAATACTCCACTAAATAGCACGGGTGACTTGCAGAGAAGCTTTTGCTGGGAGCAGCGAGCTGTTTCCTATCTATTGTTGCATAAATATTTATTTCGGTTCAATTGTTGGAAATAAATAAAACAAAAGTGACTCTGACTAATTGGGGTCGTGGCAAAAACTTTATAAATATGACTTGATACCTACGACACATAGCTTAAAATTTAACAATGCCACTTCCGTAAAAATAATTTTAACGTCAACGAGAGTAGCACTACTGTATTGCCTCCGGATGTTGTGATCATATCCCATATGACCATAATCGACGTATCTGCAATACTAAGCGAGATATTCTTCTGATCTGTGAAAAGAAGCACTCTGTATACAGTATTCCTATTCTTAATTACTGTAGCAAACTACAAACTATCGGTAGATCTAGATGTATTGAAATTATAGTGGTACTGGCTACTTTTCTGTTTCCGGACACCATGCGTAACTTGACAAGTTGACATAAAACTTAATTGAAGCATTAAACTTCAATTTTACAGCATTTAAATTGTATACTAGTTAACCTATCCCAACCCAGTTTAATGTTATCAACTGTAATAAATCAAGTTAAGATGTCAATTCGATTTAATACCAATTGATAAATGACTTTTGTGTGACGTCCCGGAAACGTAGAAGTACCAAAATGTTTTCAGAATAATAGTCACATTGATGCACAATACTGTATATAAACATTTGCACGTTTACTTAGGATTAGGGATATCAAAACCGGGATCCGAATACGGGATCCCGATCATTTTTTCACGGTATTCAAATACCGGTATTCGATTAGAAATACCGGTACTTTGGTATTATATTGTATTTATTCTTTACTACATTAGTTGGCTATTTTCTTTTATCGTAACATTCTATAATATAGGGTACTGTATAAACTTATTTTTATACAAATAAAACAAACTAGAACAAGAATA